>CM076582.1:383687871-383781079 GCA_034641835.2 Pinus albicaulis | reverse complement strand
GGCTGAAAAGTGCGACCTAAAGCTCAGGTCGCAGTTTCTGGGCTAAAAAGTGCGACCTGAAGCTCGGGGTGTCCCCGCGGCAGATTTCTGAAAAAGTTGCCGTCTCAATTGCGGCTAATGTTTGTCACCTGCGCAATAGGGCCAGAAACATGCGGAAGTTAGAAATTTTAATGTTTTAGGGTTTTATAGGTGAAAAATAACATAAAAATAGGAAAAAAAAAGCTGAAAAGAAACCCTAGGGTCTGAAGTAGCTGGATATGCAGGAATATGAAAAATGACAGCGGTCGTAATTGAAAACCCGTGTGGAGTCGCCAATTGTTAGTATGAATCCTTTGTCGAAGTGTACGAAAAAATACCACTTTAGCTACGCATAACTAATAGCCCTAACATCAAATATGGTTGCCAATATCTTCAGATCTGCAGTTAGTTGATCAAGACAAGAGCTGCAAAAACCAGATCTATGCATAGAAAGACATTAAGCAGTAAAAAGAAGGGTTTGCTCCATATATCCAATAGACAAGACAAGAACAATTTTTGAAAGAATTTTTTTATTAAGGGCACCTGGGAGGAAAACAAGAAGATGTTTCCAATTCTCCTCAATGGGATGGGTTCTTGGAAGTCCTCAGCACTTCAGATCTAGTATTTCTCTCTCCTGTTGGTGTAGAAAACCCATACAAAGATAGAACTCAAAGGGAGCTCACACAGCAAATAATGGAAAATTTGACAATGATAATGGCTCAAAGTCAGACCAAGAGTATAGATCTAGAGTGATCTAATAGGCAACAAAAGGTGAAGAATGGTAGGAGAAACCTTCCTATTTATAACAAAATATTGGGTCATTCTAGATCTTGGTGCATGATTAAAATAACATTAACCAAATCTAGATCCACCTTTTATGGAATATTTTATTATATTTGTTGGAGGGAAAAGCTATTTGACTTGGGTCAAATCCCTTTATTTGTGAATAATAAATAAATAAATGATTTATTTATCATTTTAAGGAAGTGGTTGAAGGATAATCAAATAAATAATAATTTATGTAATTATTTGTGGGTGATTTGGTCATATTTAACAAGGAATATTATCTAAATAAGATTTAAATAATTATTCCTAGAAAATAATAAGATAAATAAAGGTTTATCTAATTATTTTCTTTGTTTTGGGTTAAACATGATTAGGAATAATAATTAAATTATGGTTTAATTAATTATTCCATGAGGAAAATCAAACAAATATAGGTTTGTTTAATATTTCCTTTTGGGGTTTCCTGTTTAGACGATAAACAACCTAATAAATGTGTTTTATTAAGTTATTTTACATAGTGAAAGCAATTTTACTTAGGGTAAAATTGGTCTTACATGGTGTACTTGGGTCCATCTAATGATAGTAGGTTAGATGACCAAAAAATGGTGTAACAATCTCCAACCTGAATTTCCATGCAACAATGTTTGATGCATCACCCAAATTTTCATGCTCTTTGAAGGTAGATGAAGACATATTAACCTTGGATTGTACATATAATTTATGATAATGAGGGCTTCACTTCTTGTCTTATTTTGGGCTTGTCCTTCACTTGAGCTCTGATACCATGTTAAATTTTCAGATTGTTCTATGTTGTATCAATTACTTTATCCCAAATTACTTCATAAACAATGCATCCAATTATAAGAAGTGCAAATAATCATAAACTGTATTGAAGATAGAAAAATACATGCAAGTGAAAAATGAGACAATAGAACAACCATAAGGGACAACAGATTGGTCCAAGACCAGGGAAAAACCCCACTATGGGGGAAACCCTTTCAAATCTTCTTCTTCAATAGATCGTCATAAAAAATTTTCAGCAGAGATTACAATGAGCCCAATACACATGCAGCGGAAAAATATACAGATCATATCTATAGATCCGCATCTCTACAACATCAAGAGCATGGATCCAATAGATCACTAAAACCAAGTGATATCAATTTCCAAGTCCTAGATCTAAATCCAGGATGTTGTCAAAGACTGATCGCAAGCATCTGCGACTGAGCAACTAATGTTTGAAGGCATTGCGCAAGAAACTGAAGATGACCCAACTCATATCTTCTTAGAAGAATCCTTAGCCGCGACCTCAAGATGGTGTGTCGCGGCTGAAGCTTCCTTGGCCACTCCCTAGACACACTGTGCCTTCAACTCTGGTCATGATCAGCTCGATCTAGCCTAGGAACCCTAGTCGTGACCTTAACATGCTTAGCTCGTGACTATGGAAGCTTAGCCGCTACCTTGCCACACTATGCTCGCGGCTTTGGCCCGAATTCTGCAGTTTTATGCCTGCGGCTATGGCCCAGAAGCCCTAGTCAATGCGAACCTCTCACCTGTGATTCTGAACCATGTGCGAGCTTATTTCATCAAATGTGTGAGAACCAAAACGGAAAAGACGAATCAAGACAAAGAGTGCAAGACAAAAATATCATGAGCGAATGTGTGAGAATGATCTTGAGGTCGCTTCTATTTATAGCTTTTGTGAGGGACCGCTTGGGGCTTTGACCAAATCCACATGTGTTGAGGCCCACCCATTTCATTCCATTAATAAATAAAGTAATTCATAATTTAACTTCTACTTAACCGATTGGGGCGATATATAGGTCAATTTTGGTCCTCTTGAAAAGAGGAATATATGCAATTATAATCTCGACCATCTGAGCTATCTAAAGTGTAATTTGACTCTAGCTAGAAAAATTAACACTAGAAACTCACACAGATCAACAGGGAAATAATATGGGCCATTGATTATGTTTTAATCTTGGTAGTTGGTGCTCAAAAAAGGATTATAAGAAGAATTCAATGGGTATATGCAGAACACACCAGTGTAGTTACTTAGTTTCCCAGACAGATCGATTTTCTCAGTGGCTTAAGTTTAGTAGAGGAGACAGAGCCACCCAGAGAGTTGCAGGTGAGAGAGAGAAGGTATCAACAATGGTTCGGGAAGTGCAGGATGAATTCATGAAAATACAATGTGAGGAGAGACAAAATACACTAGAGCACTGCGTAGAGGGTGACATAGTGAGGCCAACGTATGGGTAGAGGGTCCATTTCTGTTGAAAATGCAACAAGATGATGGAGCTTAGTGAAAAGATTACCACTAAGTGGCCCGCAGCTATTTTTGGCACAAAGTCTATTTCTAGACTATGTCTATTTTTGACACATATGGATCATTTCATGAGCTGCAGGATGTTATTTGTGGATGATTGGTCGAGTTGGTAAAAATAGATGGAACTCTATTTTTAGACATTGGGCGGAATCTATTTTTAGACTGCCAGGCTAAAAATAGAACAGTCGAATATTATTAACCCTTAATAATATTTAGACTATAAACATTATCTTATCCTCTTGGAGCACTTCAGTTTGATGCTTGGATGTGCACATGCAGCTGACAGAAGGAAATGTGCTTTTCCTATGGGTTAGTTGAGCTATTTCATGGTTGACTTCAGTTAGAACTCATGTGGCAGAGTTTGGTGGAGTTGATTGAGGAGTTGATGGAGTTGTGTTCGGTCTAACTTAGTTGAACTAGTTGTATTTAGTCTAACTGGAAAATACACTAGTGATGAGTGGTGTGAATTAATTAATAATTAATTTACTAATTATTAACTCATAATTCAACTAATGAACACATCAGTTAACTGCAATGCATGGACAGTTCAGTGGAGACCAGTGTTAGAGGTGGGTGAAAGGGTGAGTGTGACTATCAGTGTGACCATAACTGTGCATGAGATTTGCACACACATGGATCGAGATTGCCAATGAGGATTGCGCAGTTGAAGACAGGTGGATTCGAACTTGGATCTCATCTATTCTCATCTTGGATTGCTTAATAGAGGCAGTATTTAGGAGGAGATTTTGAATCCTTGTGACTTGTTCAAATCGAGGCTAGTTTTGTGTGTAGCATTGGAGATAGTACTTGGCACTGTGAGGAGTATTGTACTATGATTGTTACATGTTCTCTATCATTATATTACATACTGCATAGTTGGGGGCTTTCAGCCATATGTTCCCCGAAAGATGACAATTGTGTTTATGTGTGTTTGACTATTGTGTTTATGTGCGCATGCGACTGTTTCTATTTCCGCATATTGATGATCAATTGTAGAAGAGGTTATGTATTATGCATGAAGCTTAAATAGTGTGTAATCAGGATAATCTCGGTGAATAATTCAGCTATTATTCAAATTTCTACAGTTTCGGGGTTAGAGAATCGTTGTGGAGAGTGAGAAATTTATCACTAAATTTCTCTTAGTAATTTTCCTCTATTTTGTTGTCCAAATTATTGTACTTGAATTACTACTAAAGATTAATAAAGAAACCCTCATCTGATGCACCAGTTTTCCTGCATTGGGTTTTTCCGGGGACAATTGTCGATAAATAACCGTGTCAATATCTTTATGTGTGTGATAGAATTTCTCTAATTTTACAACATTTATTTTCTTCCGCATTATTTGTTTTGTGAAGGTTGTAGTGTATATGTTTCGATATTTTCCGTAGGAAACTGAAAATAATTTGTTAAATTAATTTAACAAATAGAAGAAATGTTTTAGTTGTTGCAGTAGGATTCCAGATTTCAATATTTTCACACAGAATCAGAGTGCAGATAGAAGTCAGAGAGCTTAGTCATAGGCAGGAAGAAGGAGCTTCGAAGCACTGTGTAAGAATTTTCTTGAAACTCCAGAGGCAACGCAGTCCCTTTGGCTAGGAGGGTCAATTTTTGAGGAAATTTCTATTTTTCTGAGGGAGTCGACAAAGAAGTTAGATTTTCTAGATCAAATATTGTCAGAGGCAGAGGGAACAACAAAATTTTCCTTGTAGAGAATATCTTTAGCTGTGATGCAATATTTTGTAGTAGAAAAATCAGTGTTGGGAAGGAAAGGAGAAATAACACTAAAAATCATGGATATAATCAACAATCAGGAAGCCTTAGAATTATCTTCTAGGTTGGAGGATGAGTTCGCGTACTTGTCAGGTTCGACATCATCTAGTGTTTGAAGTTAGAAAATATATCTATAGTTATCAGGAGGAGCAGATGGACTTCCATATCACTATGGGCAACATAACTAAGTGTACTCCAGTAGGGAGAGGCACCATATAATTTCATACGGAAACAAGAACGAACACCAATGCTACTGATGTACTACATGTGCCAGGATTGGGTACGAACCTAATTTCAGTGTCCCAGTTACAGGACAAGGGGTACGATGTACACTTCGTAGGGAAGAAAGTGTATGTCAAACACTCTAGCTAGAAGAAGGTGAGACAGATTGGAGCTCGGAGCAACATGTTATACATGTTGTAGACCGATTCCCTAATGGCACTTATAGGAAGTGATAATAGCCATGGGAAGGAGCTGAACAAACTATGGCAGAAGTGGATGGGACATTTACACCATGGAGCACTTACGATGCTCAGATAAATTGTAACAGGAGTTCCATTTCTCCGCACATAGCATGATGATGTGTGTAGAGGATGCGTACTTGGGAAGTACGCAAAGGAAACATTTCCTAGAAGTGACAGGATAGCAAATGGCATGTTGGGACTAATACACTCAGATATTTTTAGCCCTATGTCCACTAGACCTCTTCGCGGTGGAGAATATTTTGTTACCTTTATTGATGATCATTCTAGGAATACCTAGATCTATTTATTAAAGACCAAAGATGAGGTATTTGATCAGTTCAGAGAGTTCAAGGCTCTCGTACAAAACACGACAGGGAAAAATATCAAGGTGCTACATTCAGATAATGGTGGAGAATACATAGATAAATACTTCACATACTTCTGCACGAGGGAAGGCATCAAAAGAGAATGGAAAACTCCATATAATCCAAAGAAGAACGGAGCAGCGAAGCGAAAGAACAGAACAATAGTTGAGGATGCAAAAGATATGTTGTATGACCAATATTTTCCTAGATTTGTATGGGTAGAGGCATGCAACACAACGATGTACATTCAAAATAGAACTCCTTATAGAGCATTGGGGAAGAAAATGCAAGAGGGGGTCTTCACAGGAAAGAATCCCGAAGTAAGTCATTTGAGGATATTCAGGAGTGTGGCTTAATGCCACATACTAGATGAAAAGCAAAATAAATTGGATCAGACTGCAGAGAAGGGGTTCCTCGTAGGGTATAGCGAGACCTCAAAGGCATACAAGATCTACATTCCTAGCAGCAGGAAGATTGTAGTGAGGTGAGATGTAAAGTTCATGGAAGAGAGAGCTTTTAGAATATCACAAGAGATGTCTGCAGGTGATCAGTCAAAATAAGTTCCGTTAGTCTAGCAGGAGGGACAATAGGTGGGAAAAGTAGGAGGAAAATCATAGGGATCGAGTACAGTGACCAGTACTAGTATCTCCTCAGGGGTAGGAGATCTAGGGAGTTATCAGCAGACGGAGCAACAGGAACAAGAGGAGGAACTAATTGAACCTCCCACCACCAGTGGCAGAGCCAGTAGGGAAGTGTGTTTGGCCTTTAGGGACGTAGAGGAGTTTGTCAGAGCTCCTAGGACAGATAAGAGACAACACAAGAAGCTTGGCAGATATCAAGATTTGGTAGCTCAGGTTGAAAAACCCTCCAGCTTTCAGGAAGTCGAACAACATCAGGTGTGGGTAGATGTCATGGTAGAATAATATAGTTCTATCATGAAAAATTATGTTTGGGAGGTAGTGCCTAGACCAAAAGACAGATCAGTTGTAGGTTCCAGATGGATATACAAGATCAAGTATGCTACAAATGGAAGTGTATAGAAGTACAATGCTAGATTCATGGAAAAGGGGTAGCGCAAAAGGAAGGGATATACTATGTGGATACCTCTATCGGATCCATTATATCCCTAGCAGTGCATATGGGATGGGAGATTCACCAGATGGACGTCAAGGCAACATTCTTGAATGGGGTGATATAAGAAGAGGTGTATATATAGCAGCTTGAAGGCTTCAAAACTCATGAGAAGCACACTCATGTGTGGAGGTTGAATAAATCCCTATATGGGCTCAAGCAAGCACCCAGGGCATGGTATGGTCAGATTGATAGTTATTTTCCGCAGTTGGAATTCATCAAGAGTGATGTAGATCCCAATCTCTACTATTTGATGGTGAAGAATGAGCCTCTCATTCTGGTTTTGTATGTGGATGAATTTTTTTTGAAAGGATCATCAGGGCTCATAAAGGATTGCAAAAGGAACCATGAAGCAGAATTCAACATGAAGGACATGGGTTTGATGCATTATTTTCTAGGATTGGAAGTATGGGATAAGAATGGGGAGATATTCCTTGGGCAAGGGAGATATGATACAAATATTATTAAGATATTTAGAATCCAGGACTGTTGACCCATGATGATTCCCATGATCACCAATTGGAAGAAGATAGATGCATCAAGGGACAAGGAAGTCGACCCCACCTTGTACAGAAACTCATTGGGTCGCTCATGTATTTGGTTAACACTAGGCCAAACATTTTTTTCGCTGTCAATACCCTTAGTCGGTTCATGGTGCAACAGAAAAGGGTACATTGGGCAACAACTAGGCACATTCTTATATATGTGCATGGAATAGTCGAGCATGGGTTAAAATATACTTGAGGAGATGACGTCAGATTGTGTGGATTCAGAGATGTAGAGTGGGAAGGTAGTTCAATGGACAAGAAAAGTACCTCTGGGGTACTTTTTCTGTGTTGGATCAGGGATGTTCTCTTGGTGCAACAGGAAATAGAAGTCAGTAACACTAAGCTCAGAAGAAGCAGAATATATGACAACTAGGACAACTACGTGTGGATCCATATGGATTAGGAAACTGATTGTGAGTTTTTTCAGGAAGAAGATGGGAGCGACCGATGTTTACTGTGATAATAAGAGTTGCATAAAAATATATGAGAATCCAATATTTCGTGATAGGTCGAAGCATATTTATATCATATGTCATTTCATCAGAGTCTGTGTTCAGCATTGGGTAGTCCAGCTGCAGTATGTTCCTACAAGAGATCAGGTAGCAGACATACTCAAGAAAGCTCTAGGGTGAGGTAAGTTCATCCATTTCAGGGAAGAGATGGGTATGGTGGAGAATCCATTTCAGTAGCAGAAACAAATGGAGTCCCAGTTGCAACAACAACATATGAGATGGAGTTGCAGTGAATATGTAGTAGTTGGCAGCAGTACAACAAGATCAACAACAACACAGATGCAACACATATCAGAGTTGCATAGTAGTTGGTGGGCAACAATAGCCAAACATCATCATCATAATAGGAGATGGTGTTGTGGTAGTAGTTGCATCACTAGAACACTTTCCCCGCTAAGAGGGAGTGCTATTTTTTGTAGCATCGGATGTGTTTTAGCCACGAGATTTGGTGGAGAGGCTAGAATATATGTATTCTCCAATACCCAAAAATCGTTTATGGAAATTCCACCTAAGACGAATTAATTACATTTATTAATCATTTTTAATATTTCCTAAGTCTAAACTTAGGGAATATGATTAATTAATCAAAATTAATTAGTTCATGGTGTGAATGTTCTAGAAACTCACACACATTTACAGGGAAATAATTTGGGTCATCGATTATATTTTAGTCTTGGTCGGTTGTGCTCCAACAGAAGATTATAAGAAGAAGTCGATGGGTAGATGGAGAATGCACAAGTGCAGTTACTTAGTTTCCCAGGTAGATCAATTTTTTTAGTGGTTGAAGTTTAGCAGAGGAGATAGAGCCAACGGGTGAGTTGTAGGTGAGAGAGAGAGGGTATGAGTAGTGGTCTGGGAAGTGTAGGAAAAATTCAAGGAGAGATAGTGTGAGGAGAGATGCAATACACTAGAGCACTGCACAGAGGGTGACACGATGAGACCAACGTATGGGCAGAGGGTCGATTTCAAGGTCATAGAATCGCTGTGGAGAGTGAGAAATTTGTCACTAAATTTCTCTCAGTATTTTTCCTTTGTTTTTATATCCGAATTATTGTACTTGAATTACTGCTGAAAATTAATAAATAAATCCTCATATGTTGCACCGATTTTCCCGCATTCAGTTTTTCTGGGGATAACTGTCCAAGAATAACTGTGTCAATATCTTTATGTGTGTGCTAGAATTTCTCTAATTTTCTAGCATTTATTTTCTTCCACTGTATTTGTTTTGTGAAGTCTGCACTGTAAATGTTTCGATATTTTCTGTAGGAAACTGCAAATATTTTTTTCAATTAATTTAACAAATAGAAGAACTATTTTAGTTGTTGCAGTAGGATTCGATATTTCGTAATTTTGACAATTTCTCCTCCAATTACATGCACATACCAGCTCGAATCAATCAACCTTCTTACAGTGAATATTCTCCCCTAGTTCACTGTATAACTGGCTCTTAAACATGCTCAACAACTCATAGTGATTTCCTCCTTCCAAACCACTGTATGATAGCTCAACAACTAGTTTTTCACACCAACATGCATGAATGGAATTCAGTACTTCAACTCAGCCACCATTCTCCAACAACATATCATCTCACAACCCATCCCACTGCCTTCTCTCCCTCTCTCTCTCTCTCTCTCTCCGAGATAATTTATTTCCTCTACATAAATTCTGAGGCTAATTCGACCTCCTCTTAGGGAAAACCTTACCAGAAAAAACCCACCATACCTCCTCAGGAATTGTAGTCCTACACATAAAATAAGGAAAGGCATGTTAGGCCTATTTTAGGGTATCGACCTTCCTCCTTATGCACCTAACATACCTCAGATCAATGACAAAATTTTCGTGCCTTCTTCCTTCTTGCCACGACCTAGATAGAGAACTAACTAGGGCACAAAATCACCACAGAACTTCGGCCTTCACTCCTGAGCAAACTTGACCTATTTTCAAAACAAATCAAACCATAAAATCGCTCCTTCACAACTCAACTTCTCTCTGAGGAAATTAAACTTCCTCCTAGGTTCGATATGCTTCTTGATATGGCATGTTATGTATGTTTGACCTTTCTATAGGTCACTTATATCTATACCTATCAAAATTTCCCTATGTGTCCCCTTTTTCTCATCAAAGGTGCTCTCACACAATAATTAGACTAAAAAAATATTTATTTTAGGCCCTTAGCCCACAACTTTGGCTCTAAAGCCACTACTTGGATACTTTTCCCAATGAAGGGTTATTTTCATGGGTCAACTCCACACAACCTAGTATCCCAAGTGTTGTGGGAGTACCTCCCATGCTACACATTTCAACAATCCCTCTCAATGAGGGAGGTACTTATACTACTTTGAAGCAATTTGTAAACAACACTAACCCAATCTTTGGAATCCACCACTGCAACATACCCTGTAGAATGAACAACACTATCCTTGGTAGTGTCTCTACCACCAGAAGGATCTCACTTCTTCTTCTCGTGATAAGCCTATAAACCATTCCATGGTTGCTTCTTTCTAGTTGTATAAGTATTCTTAGTCGTCATTGACCATGCACTCTTCTTAGGTTTTAGATTCTCCCTCTAAACCTACAAACCCCCTCTCAAACTTGAATCTTGTTGTATCTCAAGACCCTGGTTCTTCCCTTGATCTATAGGTGTGCTTTTTAGCTTGTATAAACCACTCTCCCTAACTCACGTGACTCATCTAGAAGATTTATAGCCCCTGGGTTTGAGTATCACTTTCCCATATCAGAATATCAGTTTAAACCCCTTTGCCTCGATCACTGAGACATACAACGCACTGCGCTTGAGCTCTGGTACCCAAAATACACCTTGAACTTGTAGCATACCACTTATCCATCTTAAATGGCATAACACCTGACCCTATGACAGTCTTCTGACTCTTATCACCACCCTTCACGTGTAATTTTGAGTCCCATTCAGTTAGAGTCTCAAAAACTTCCTTCAGTCTTGTCATATGCTTTGATGCTCCACTATCAATGAACCATGCACCCTTGTCAATGGTACCCTCAAAGAAATGAGAAACCATAAAAAAGGTATTCCTTGAACGTTCTTGAGAAGTCATCCAAATCATTTTAATATGTAACAACCATTACCATCTCCTTCTTCTTCTTATTATCTCCCTTCTTTCGACGTAGACACTTGCATAAAGACCATGCTCACCACACGTGTAACACTTCACCTTACTCAATTCCTTCTTTGCTTTGCCCTTAATCTTTCTTGCAAGAGCCACATTCTCTTGAGTAGACTTCTTCGTACAAATATCCTCGTCCCATAGTTCTTCTTGGATAAATTTGTCCCATAACCTATTCTAATTTGGCAGCTTATCTCAAGCGACAATCCCTTTAATAATGGCTTCATCATGAACTTTAGAAATCCTAATTAGATACAAATCCACACCTTTTCCATCTAACATCTTGGTTTTCTTCAACTTCTCTCTCAATACCAACAATAAGTTCTTTTTCTTATTCTAGAACAAGTCTTGAAGAGCCTTCCACGTCTCTCATGCAGTGTTCTTCCTGGTTAGATGAGGTATTAAGTGATCCTTGACACCATCTACGATGATGAGTTTAGCCTTCACATCCAACTCTTCATATACTTCCAACTCCTCAGGGTTTATTGGTTTTTGCATCTCCTTGTTGACAAATTCCAAAATCTTATTCACCAACATGACCATCCTGATCCTTTCCTTCCAAGGACTACAATTGGACAACCCATCCAACCTATCCTCATATCTCATACTAGTAACCAACTTGGCCATGTTGCTATTCCTTCAATAACAATGCAACCAACTTCCTCATAAGTTTTTCACTATGCACACTTTGATTAAATTGTCCCTTCAAAGTAACTCTGATACCAAAATACATTGAAATAAACACAAGTTCAAGCGCTTTGCATAATGGAAATTTAATAAAAGTGAATCAAAAAATTACACAAGACTGTAATTGACCCAAAAAATGATTGTATTACAATTTTAATAAATCAAACATAGGGCTATTATACTAGGGATCATGGCCCTTACAAAGCCCTTATACAAGGAATAACTATGGTTTGAAGTCAATAATGTTTGAATGTCAATGCACCCAAGAATAAGAGCAAACTTGAATTACTTGTTGGAGATGCTTTTGATCACATTCCTTTCAGTCCTCTTTTCCTTGAACACTTGATTGATCCTTTTTTTCACATTTCTCACGGAGAAATTGTACCTTCAATACCTCTGCACATCAAATTCTCACTATGTAATTGTTCCTTCAATTATATGCACATATCAGCTCCAACCAATCAGTCGTCTCATAGTGAATATTCTCCCCAAATTCACTATATAATTAGATATTAAACATACTCAACCACACACACAATGATTTTCCCCTTCCAAACCATTATATAACAACTCAAAAAATAGTTTTTCACATGAGCATGGATGAATATAATTCAATACTTCAACTTGGCCACCATTCTTTGACAACATATCAACTCACAACCTGTACCACTGCCTTCTCTATGTCTCTGAGATAATTCGACACCTGTACAAAAATTCCGAGGCTAATTAGACTTCCTCTTAGGGTAGACCAGTGTTATCAGGACCGAGAAAATCAGTCTGAACTGACCATTTCGACCATTCTGAGGCAAAAACCTATTTGGACTGCCAATTTAAACCATTTTTGGTCGATTCGGTACCGATTCAGTAAAGTTCTGGGTAACACAACAAATGGGGACTGTTTTGATTTTTTTTGCTTTTAATTTTTGTCTTGGATGAGCACTAGCCCACAATAGTTGCCCAATATTCAAGCCTATGGCCCTATTATTGCTATGAAATTCATGGTAATGTTAAATTCTTAAAGTAAAAGTGACATTCTCCTTTATCTTAAAGTAAAAGTGACATTATCCTTTAACATTACCATGAAATGGCTTTGGATTTTTGAGAGTTGTTTCGAACTCATTGGATTTCATATGGATAAAGTAGAATTTTAGATCTCACTAAAAATCCAACAAAATTAACAAATTTTCATGATTTCAGGATTGGGGGGATTGCAATATTTCCATTGGATTTTTTCATGTATGAGGTAATTGAACTAGCATTTAATCAAGAGCAACAATTCCTCTATGTAACTTGATGTTAGTGGAATTTTTTGTTAAAGTCCTCTATCATGATCCTACTAAATACGTACCCATCACTCAAACAAAATCTTGAATTAACATGATAAGCATTTTGAATCTTATTTTAATGCTTAGAGGGTGAGCACTAGCCCACAATAGGTGCCTAATATTCAAGCATATGGCCCTACTATTGCTATGAGTTCATGGTGATGTTAAATTCTTAAAGTAAAAGTGAAATTCTCCTTTAACATTACCATGAAATGACTCAAGATGTTTGAGAGTGGTTTCAAACTCATTGGATTTCATATGGAGAAAGTAGAATTTTAGATCTTACTCAAAATCAAACAAACTTAAATTTTTTTGAAGATTTCAAGACTAGGGGGATTGCAATATTTCCATTGGATTTTTTCATGTATGAGGTAATTGAACTAGCATTTAATCAATAGAACCAATCCCTCTATGCACCTTGATGTTAGTGGCATTGTTTGTTGAAGTCCTCTATCATAATCCTATTAAAGACGTACCCGTCACTCAAATAAAATTTTGAAATGAAATGATAAGCATTTTTATCTTATTTTAATACTTAGAGGGTGATATTGATGACAAATATCTCAATATAGGTAAATATTTGATGATATGTAGGTATTTTTTGTAGCATGATTTGTTTTTGTGTAACAACCTTGGTGAAAATTCCATGTAATAAAAGTTAATAAAGGCCAACTAATAACTACGGTTATGGGACACTTATTCCAAGCTGAATGTTGGGAAAAAACATCCTAATGTGGGTGTTTATTTTGGTTATTATGGCTAAGGAAATTGGCAAAGGAAGTGACAAAGGCTTTGGAAAGGAAAAATGGAATTTTTGTTAATTTATTTATGAAAATAATGGAAATTAGGAGAAAAGGAAAGTGATAGGTCGCATGTTGCATGTGAGGAGGAAAATGAAGGAAAAATAATAAAAAATGAAGAAAACAGAGGCCACATTAATGAAAAGGATTCTAAGGATCATTTGGTACCTTTTGTCAGTGTTACCTTTATTCAGTTCAGTTTTGGAGCTCTCTCACTATTCTCTCTCTCTCACACTCTTGGACACTAAGAGTTTTCTTAGATCGCTTCAACATTGGATCAAGAAAGGAAAATAGGGAAAAGAGGAAGAAAATATCAAGCAAGGAAGAGCAGTATCAAGCAGCTACATTGGGTTTACTAGCAGGTAACGATTTTCATGTGTGGTTTCCTTGGTATATTTGGCATGCATGGTTATGCATGTATATTCTTGGTTCTCTTGTTGTCATTGGCATGGATTTTTCCAGGTGTGAAAATGTTCTTCAACCTTGATTTTCCATTTCCAGATAGGCATGGTGGTATGTGGTCTCATGTTTTGGTTGAGTTGGATTTCTGGATGGATTCAAAATTGAGTGAGGTGGACCTTTGAATGAAAAAACACATGACCTAGTGATCCCTGAACCAGACTATGGATTGCGGTAAAGCCAATGGCCTAGTCATCCCTGAACCACACCGTGGGTTGTGACAAATCCATCTATTGTGTTGCTTGGTGGGGCTAAGGATCCTCGATCAGTGAATGGAAGGATATATGGTAAAGCATAGAGGTGGTTTCCCTTGATCATTCCTAGGAATCCTTGCTGGTTAATGGTGAGATATACGGTAAAGCCTGGAGGGTGGTGTCTCTATCATGGCCTAGTGATCCCTGGATTAGAACGTGGATAACGATAAAGCCTAGAGACTAGGATACAAGAAAATTCCTCACGGTGTAGGTGGAGAAATAAGGTGGCATCCATGTTTTTTTATGGCTAAGTGATCCAATGACGATTGTAGTAAAGCTTGGTTCTATTGATGAGTGTGAGGTGGTTTAGCCTCAGGAAGCCCTGGTTGATTCTTTTGGTTTTGAGTCCCACATTCATGCTTGGAATATGGCATAGGGGGTGATTGGATGAAGAGAGATTTGGCTCAACCAATCTATGGTTGGGTGGAACGTGGTATTCCCATATTGGGTTGGATTTTGCATTCATTAACAAGAGTTCCTTTCCTCGATATTCTATGTGTAAATGTACTGGTTCATATGTGGAATTTATGGCTGTTTTATTCTCATTATTTTTTTTGTTTATATGATGGTTATGAATATGTTTTATAACAGTGAAAATGTATGGTTTTCATCATGTTTTGATTTGTAAATGAATGAGCAATGAATATGTGACCTGATAGATGATAATGCAGCTAATGTGATAAGGCATCAATGCTTCTTAGCGATTCTCAGATAAGTACAAGACCCTTATGCTCAGATATGTTATTATGACATGTAGAATGCATATTTGTGACTTGTTTGACGAAATTCCAGTCATGGCTAATAAGGTTCAAGTCAAGTCTTTGTTCAAGAATTTACATTGGTATCATTGTTTTTATGTTACTTTTCATTTCTATAAATTTCATGAATTTCTAGGCAGTGAATGGGTCCTAGCCCTGAAATTTAGCCTTAAATCTCATAGTTGTTGGCATAACACTGGCAGAAAAAGGCTACAGTCGCACTCAGGCAGGCTCATGGGAGTGAGTGGGGCTCTCAGTTGTGTGGAGGCCTTGGCAAGGGAGCGACTAGGGATTTAATTCCTTGAATTGTTGAGTTCCCTTAGGGGTTGGTCACTTTGAAGGGTGGGTTAGCTCCTTGAGGTTATGTAGGGTGTGCAAAAGGTCAGATTGGTTGTGTTTTGTCAGTTCCACTTCGACCTTAACTGTACATGGGGAGTTGAATCAGATCATAGTAGCCTCTCATCACATGTTTACCACAGTTGGTCGATCACTTGGGTAGATTTGGGAGGAGGGTGTTACAAAGTGGTATCATAGCATGGTTCACCCCTTGGAATGGATGGGCGATGTATTGGTCATGAATTCATGTCGGTTGCATATGTGTTCTTATGCTAGTGGTATATGTATTGGTTGTTTATGCATGGAGTTGGTTATGGTTTTAATCGTGTAGCCACGTGAAAGTTAATGGTGTCGTTGCTGAAAGTAATTGTTGTGAATGTATGTCGATTATGCACTGGTTATGCATGTCAATATTTGTATGTAATGTGTATGTGTGCGTGTCATACATATGTTGTTATTCATGCATTGTGTCTAGTCGATGTTATGGTTGCAACATCATGCATGGTAATTGGAAAATGGTTGAAATGATGATTATGTGTTGACTTGATTATTTTTATATATATATGTATGTATTGTGATAATCTGGTTAGACTTGCAGATGAGATATCCTCCCCGAATGATACTAAGGTATGTTGGTTTGTTTATGATTTCGTTTAGCTGACATAGTATACCTTTCAGGAAGATATCAAGATGACTAGCAAGATGGTAGACTAAAAATATTCTCCTTATGAACCAGATGAGCAACATGGTGTTGGGAACTCTTCTGACTTAGCATACACATTAAGGAGTTTTAAGGAATAAATAAGGAGTTTCAAAGAATATAATGAAAGAATCATGAAGGCACAAGAGAAACAAGCAGAAGTCAATGCAGTAATTCTTTAGAGTTTGTCAGAATTGCAGACAAGGGCCACCCCAAATCAGCTATGGACAGGAGGATGGGACTAATGGGGAATATGGCAGGAAGTCTAATGGTGGGCACAAGTCATATAGAGCTAACATGATCATAGATGGTATATTCTTGGATACTATAGATAAGAGAGGAGATGGACACATGTACTATTATAGTTTTGGTTTTGACAGGCACTATGATTGTCATCGTTATCACCCTTACAGGAGGAGTGACATGGGAAATTTTTCGGATGAGTTTAAGAAAGCGAAGCCACCTATCTTTGACATATATTTGAAGAAGATGGAGGATGCAGAGGCTTGGTTACTTGGAATGCATAATTTCTTTGAAATACATGAGTACATAGAGAATATGAAGGCCATAATAGCTATCTTCAACCTCAAAGGGCAAGCGAATATCTGGTGGGAAGATGTGAAATGGGTCAGAGAAATCAGGACAAAGGAGTTGAGTTGGCATGAATTCAAAAGACTCTTAAGAAAGAAGTACGTGTTAAAAAGTTACTATGACAATAAAGCCAAGGAATTCTATGAGCTTAAAATGGGATCGATGAAAGATGAGGAATATACGACCAAGTTCTTGGAGATTTTGAGGTATGTACCACATATTAAAGATCAAAAGGCTAAAGTTCAAAGACTTGTCAGTGGATTTCCATTAACATTTAGAGATTGGATTAAGTATGATGAGCCTCAGTCACTTGAGGAAGTTATTGGGAAACTGAAGCACTGTTATGAGCATTCAAAGCGTAAGAATGAATCCCAACAAGAATGGAAAGGGAAAGATAAAGGTAAAGGTAAATGGTATAAAAAAAAAACGGGGCATCATAATGAAAAGAGAAAGATAATGTTGCACCACATAAGAAGTTAAATGCAGTTAGACAGGGACATGGTCACAAAAACATAATAGAGGTGATGGTATAGGATGGTTGGAGTGTTGGACATGTGGTAAGGAGAATACTAAAAGGGATTGTCCATAGAACCAGGGTGGTAGGCCTCAAATATATAGTGCACAGGAGACACAAACTGTTAGGGATGTTGGGCAAAGCATTCCTTGTATCTATGCAGCGCTAGATAACATGCATGTAGATCGTCAAGCATCTATCATTGAGATGGACGATAAGCTTTGTGACCAAGTTATTTCTATTTTTATTGACCCTAGATCCAATTATAGTTCTGTAAACCCTAACTTGGTGGATAAGTGTGGTTTGAATAAAGAAGTGAATGCAGAATATTGGTTTGTGTATTTGGATACATGTACCAAGAAAAGAGTTCATCATTGGTTAAGAGCTTGTGCATTTGAATTGAATGGTATGTCTACATATACACATCTGAATGTATCACTGTTCGAGTCATATAATATGTTGTTGGGTATGGACTGGCTATATCTTCATAGGACAAAAGAGGATTGTTATGACAACGCCATTGAGTTCTTGGATGAAAATGGGGAGCAGAGAATCTTACAGGGTAATAAGAAAGAAACATCATTTAGGATGGTGATATCTATGTAGGCAAAGTGCAGTCACAGAAAATGGTGTGTGTTATTTTCAGTGCACATTTCTAATGATAAAGGTAAGGAGGATGACAAGGTGGAGGTATTGAGCAGGCACCCGATCTTACAGTTGTTTCAGGATGTGTTCCAACAGATTTCTCAGAGTTTCCGCCTCACAGAGATGTGGACTTATCCATTGAGTTGGTACGAGGGGCAACACCAATATCAAATGAACTGTACAAGATGATCATTACAGAGTTAGAAGAGCTGAAGTTTTAGTTGAAGGAAATTCTTGACAAGGGATACATTAGGCCAAGTGTATCACTGTGGAGTGCACCAAATTATTTTTGAGGAATAAGGATGGTACTCTCAAGTTATGCGTTGATTACAGGAAATTGAACAAGGTGACCATCAAGAACAAATATGTGTTGCTGAGGATTGATGAATATTTGATCAGTTGAAGGGAGAAGCAATGTTCTCAAAGATTGATTTGAGATCCAGATATCATCATGTACACATCAAGGAAGAGGATATTTACAAGAAAAATGTTTGGACCAGGTATGGACATTATGAGTTTTTTTTAGTTCCATTTGGTTTGAATAATTCTCCAACTACCTTTATGTGCTTCATGAATAGTGTGTTGTGTCCTTATCTAGACAAATTTGTTATTGTATTCATTGATGACATCTTGATATATTCTAAGAATGAGGAAGAGCATCTGATCATTTAGAAGTTGTGTTGAAATTGTTGAGAGAGCGTCAATTGTATGATAAGCTTAGTAAATGAAATTTATTTCAGAAAAAGGTACATTACTTGGGGCATGTGATCTCCAAGGAGGGCATAACAATGGATCCAGAAAAGATAAAGGCTATCATGGAGTGGTTAGCTCCTAGAAATGTGGATGAGGTAAGATCATTTATGGGGATAACAAGCTATTATAGGAGGTTCATCAGGAACTTCTCCCAGATTTCGTATCCTATTACGTCACTGCAGAGGAAAGGTAAGAAATTTGAATGGACAGATGAATGTGCAACAAGTTTTTAACAATTGAAGTAGTTCTTGACAAATTCCCTAGTGTTAAAGATTGCAGATTCAAGCAAAGAGTTTGTAGTGTGTACATATGCTTGCAAGACATGACTTGGTGGATTCCTTATGCAAGAAGGATGGATAATATGCTATGAGTCATGAAAACTGAATGAGAATGAGAAAAAATATCCAACACATGATCTTGAGTTGGCAACAATCATTCATGCATTGAATATGTGGAGGCACTATCTTCTTGGCAAGAGGTTTGTACTGATGAGCGATCATAGTGAGTCGAGATATTTTTTTGATCAACAAAACCTAAATTCCAAGCAAGCTAGATGGTTGGACACGATTAGCGAGTTTTAATTTTAGATCATGTAAATCAAGGGTAAAAAGCACTGGGTTGAATATGCTCATAGAAAACAGATATAGGTAAATCACATTGCAACTATGAGTTTTTAAGGGACATACTTACAAGATCGGATTTTATAGGTAGGTCAATAGGACTATAAGTATAGAGAGCTTAGCCATAGGTTACAATAGAGTACATGTACACGTACAGGTAGTGGTACAGGTTCAGGTACAAGTACAGGTACATGTAAAATTGCAGTACAGGTGCAGGTACAAGTGCACAAGATGTGGACTATCATCTCTTAGTAGATGGCTTGATTAGATTTAGGGACATGATATATGTGCCAGACAATAGTGAGCTCAAGAATATTATCTTGAGGGAGTTTCATGTGGAACCATATTCAGGTCATCCAGGATACCAGAATACATTGACAATAATGAAGAAATTTTACATGATTGGCCGAATTTGCAAAAGGATGTGGCAGAATTTGTGGCTAGATGTTTGGACTATCAGCAGGTAAAGGAAGAGTGTAATAATCCAGGTGGATTACTACATTCAATTCTGATTCCAAAGTGGAAATGGGAGGTCATTTACATGGATTTCATCATAGGTTTCCTGAGGAAATCTAGAAAACATGATTCCATCATGGTTGTGGTGGATATGTTGACTAAGGTAGTACACTTCATTCCATTGAAGACTATGTATTCATCTAGTGATGTGGCACAGGTGTTCATCAGAGATGTGGTCATCTTGCATTCCAAAGACGACCATGTCAGACATGGATGCAAATTTATCTTCCAAGTTTTGGAAGGAATTTTTTGTAGGTTTACGTACAGATTTGGCCTTCAATACAACTTATCATCCACAAAAATACGGACAAAATCAGAGGGTCAACATGATATTGGAGGACATGTTGAGGATGTATGTGATGCATTAGCAGAGGATATGGGAGGAGTAACTTCCATTATTTGAGTTTTCTTACAAGTGTGGTTACCAAGAGTCACCGAGGATGAGTTCGTTTGAGGCATTGTATAGGCGGAGTTGTAATAATCCCATTAGTTGAAGTGATTCAAAGAACATGGTATTGATTGGACTGGACATGTTAGCATAAATGGAACAGGAAATGCAGGTAATAAAGAAGAATCTAAAGGAAGCAAAGGATATGCATAAAAGCTATGCAGATCAGAACATGTTGTTTAAGGAGTTTCAGTTTGGGGAACAAGTGTACTAGCACATCAAGCCAAAGAAGAGCTTCTTGATGATTGGTTCATGTGCCAAGCTGGCACCTTGGTTTTGTGGACCTTTTAGGATTCTTGAAAGGATTGGGCCAGTAGCCTATCGACTTTCAATGCCTCCAACACTGAAAGTCCATGATGTTTTCCATGTGTCATTGCTCAAGAATTATGATAAAGATGTTGATCATGTGATTTAGTAGTTTGTATTGTAGGTGGAGCTAGATGGAGAATTCCAACCGAAAACTCAGTGTATATTGCAGAGAAAGGTAATAATGTTCTAGAACCGAGAAATCAAGCAGGTTAAAGTGCAATGGAAGCACTTTGGGCCCAATGATGCTACATGGGAGATGGAAGATCAGATGTGGGCTATTTATCCTTCTCTATTCGTTGGTTGAGTGAATGTCCTTGATATATGTTTTGGTATATGCTTTGGTGTGATGTTTTGGTATAAATATATATGTATATGCATGTAAATACCACCATGAGCTATGTTATAAAGCTACAATAAGTGCTAAGGTGTCACATTATTATGTTTTCATGTTGGTTTGCTTCTTAGTAGGTTGATCATTGTAAATACTGCAATGAGCTAAGTTATAAAGCTCCATGGGCAGTATGTTTTGATTTCAATTGTCATGTTGTTTATAGGTGTCATTAAACACTGAGGACAGTGTTCCCCCAAGGGGGAGGTTTCTGTAACAGCCCTGGTGAAAATTCCATGTAATAAAAGTTAATAAAGGAAAAATAATAGGCACGATTACGAGACACTTGTTCCAAGCTGATTGTTGGGAAAAAAAATCCTAGTGTGGGTGTTCATTTTAATTATTACGGCTAAGGAAATTGACAAAGGCAAAAATAAAGGCTTTGGAAAGGAAAAATGACATTTTTGGTAATTTATTTATGAAAATAATGGAAATTAGGAGAAAAGGAAGGTGAAAGGTCACAGGTTGCATGTGAGGAGGAAAAGGAAGGAAAAATAATGGAAAATGAGAAAAATAGAGGCCACATTAATCAAAAGGATTATGAGGATCAGTTCGTACCCTTTTTCAATGTTACCTTTGGTCAATTTAGTTTTGGAGCTCTCTCTCTATTCTCTCTCTCTCACACTCTTGGACACTTATAGTTTTCTTGGAGAAGTTCAGCATTGGATCAAGAAAGGAAAAAAAGGCAAAGATCAAGCAAAGATCAAGCAAGGAAGAGGATGATCAAGCAACTATAGTGGGTTTACTTGCAGGTATCGATTTTCATGTGTGATTTCCTTGCTAGATTTGGTATGCATGGTCATGTATGTGTGTTCTTGGTTCTCTTGTTGTCATTGGCATGGGTTTTTACAGGTGTGACAGTGTTCTTCGACCTTGCCTTTCCATTTCTGGATAGACATGGTGGGATGGGGTTCTCATGTTTTAGTTGAGTTGGATTTCAGGATGGATTCAAAATTGAGTGAGGTGGATCTATGAATTAAAGAACACATGGCCTAGTGATCCCTGAACTAGAAGGTGGATTGTGATAAAGCCACTGGCCTAGTGACCCTTGAATGGGACTATGGGTTTTGGTAAATCCAGGTATTGTGTGCCTCGGTGGGCCTAGGAATCCTCAACTGGTGCATGTCAGGATATATGGTAAAGCCTATAGGTGGTTGCCCTTGATCAGGCTTAGGAATTCTTGCCAGTGGATGGCGGGATATACGGTAAATCTTGGAGGGTGGTGTCTTTTTCATGGCCTAGTGATCCCTGGATCAGACAATGGATTGTGGTAAATCCTAGAGACTAGGAGACATGAGAATTCCTCACAATGTAGGTGCAGAAATCTAGTGGCATCCATGCTTGTTTATGGCCTACTGATTTGGTGACAATTGCGGTAAAGCCTGGTTCTATTGATGAGGGTGAGGTGGTTTAGCCTCGGGAGGACCTGGTTTAATATTTTGGTTTTGAGTCCCACATTCATGCTTGGAATATGGCAGGAGGTTGATTGTCTATAGCGAGTTTTGGATCAACCAATCTATGGTCAGGTGGAAAGTTGTAGTCCCATACTGGGTTGGCTTTTGCATTCATTAATAAGAGTTCCTTTCCTTGGTATTATATGTGTAAATGTACTAGTTCATATGTGGCATTTATGGTTGTTGAATCCTCATTATTTATATTGTTTATATGTTGGTTATGAATATGTTTTATAACAGTGAAAAAGTATGGTTTTCATCATGTTTTGATTTGTAAATGAATGAGCAATTAATATGTGACCTAATAGATGATAATGCAGTTAATGTGATAAGGAATCAATGCTTCTTAGCGATTATCAGTTAAGTACAAGAACCCTATGCTCAGATATGTTATTATGACTTGTAGAATTCATATTTGTGACATGTTTGATGAAATGCATGTCATGGATAGTAGGGATCGGTTCAAGTATTTGTTTAAGAATTTGCATTGGTATCATTGTCTCTATGTTACATTTGATTTTTGTAAATTCCATGAAGTTGTGGGTAGTGACTAGGTCCTAGCCCTGGAATTTAGCCTTAAATATCACAGTCAATGGCATAAAACTGGTAGGAAAAAGGCTACAATCGCACTTAGCCAAGCCCATGAGAGCGACTGGGGCTCTCAGTCACATGGAGGCCTTGGCAAGGGAGCATTTTTTTGAAAATGCAGCAAGACAGAATCAATTTTGATTTTGTTTGAATCAAAATTGAGGAAATTTGAAACTCCACATTAGTAGACAACTTGGAGGAGTTAATTGAGGTGACGTGGCTCTTTTCACTAAGTTAAGAACACTTAATTCGAGTTTATGAGTTCAATTTCAGCATACTTGAGTTGGTTCCTAAAAAATAGGATTCTACCTCAGTTAATTCAAGTTAGGGGCATCAAGTTCAGTTGTGTGCAGTGGGTTCCTAAATTTTAGGAGCCTAGGTTGAGTTAATTTTAGTTGAAGCAATTTAATTCAATTAAATTGAGTTATGATTAGTTAAATTAGATCCAGCTGTTGGAGAAACTAGTGGAAGGTCAAGTTGTGTAGTGTAACGTGAATCACACTCAGTGATCGTCTAGATAACTAATCAATTAGCCTAAATTAACTCATGCATGCATAGAATTCGAGTTACCCAGTTGAGATTGAATTTCAAGGGAAATGTACTATTAGTTGTAAACTATTCCAAGTTGTACAGGTGTTGCATTGCAACCAGAGATTTTCCTAAAGGAATTGCGCAATCCAGATTGAGGAATTTCCTAGATAATAGGGGCTAATTCCTTAAGGAGCAATGCAAGGAAATAAGAGCTCAAAGGCTTGAAAAATTGGCTAAGTGTTGGCCAAAGTTAGTCAGTCAGGCAGAGGATAGAAGATACAAGTGTAGGTTGTGCTCAAGCTTGAGCAAACACATTGTATTCATCCAGATTCTTTGATTAATGCAATACGAATAGGAAGAGGGTTTGAGGAGTTTTTTTCCCCTAGATAAATATCTGTGTATGTGTGCTAGATTCATGTTTTTGATATGTGTTATTTATTGTGAATTTGCTTCTACGGATGTGTAGAGTAGATTTGAGTCTTATGTTTTAGTAAATTGCATGAGAATTTTTGAATCTACATTAAAATTCTACACGTTTTGGGGTTTAATTCCTTGAATTATTGATTTCCCTCAGGGGTTGGTCACCTAGAAGGGTGGGTTAGCTCCTGGAGGTTCTGTAGGGTGTGCAGAAGGTCAGATTGGTTGTGTTGTGTCGGTTCCACTTCCTTAACTGTACATGGGGAGTTGAATCAAATCATAATAGCCTCTCATCACATGTTTATACCATTTGGCCAGTTACTTGGGTATATGTGGGAAGAGGGTGTTACATTTTGGATGTTAAAGGCCATCTAGGTCTTGTTTTTTGATGTATTTTCGGTTCAAATATGGATTGCAATCGGTATTATTTTGGGTACGTGCACCCTTAAATTCTCTATAAATGAGAAATTTTGCTTATTTCTGTATAAATGGTTTGGATTCATATTGATTTACATGAATATGGTAAGGACGATAAGGGCACCATTGTATGGGTGCATACAATGGACGCCATTTTTGGAGCAAACCTGCCAATAACTGAATAAGAGAAGGTCATTACCACATCCAACAATGTGGAAGTTGAAGCATATGATTGGTTCCTATGGTGGTCCAACAGATGTGAGGCTCGTTCGTTCAATTGGAAAAACTTTATGAACGCCCTACTCAAAATATTCCACGATGAAGAAGAAGACGATGTTTACGAAAAATTCGTTTACCTAAAACAAAAAGGATTGGTAAGTGAATAAACCCACGTGTGGGAAGTATCAGCTATAAGGCAAAGGGGGTTCTCAGACGAAGACCTGATAAAAATGTATCAATATGGCCTTAAAGAATATATTCGGGAAGAACTAAAACTATATAAACCCAAAACCATTGAATAAGATAGACATGAAACAATAATCATTGAGAAAAACTATAAGCTCCATAAAATTCCATATGCCAGTAGTGAAAAATCAAACAACTACTCAAAAGTGAAGTCAAGTAAGTCATCTTCAGAAAACACTAGTAAGTAAATTACAACACTGATGCGCGATGGAAGAAAAAAACAGTCAAATTTCGAAAGGAAAAAAGATGGAAAATGTTGGACATGTGAAGATAAATATTCCCAGGGCACAACCGCACTACACAAAAACTTTACAACTACGAAGCAGAACAAGAAGATGAGTTTTTAGAGAATAGCTTCGACAAAGTATCCAATGAAGAAAACAGGCTCCTAATCTAGATCCATAAGAATAAAATATGCCAAGAATTTCTCTATTAGCTATCACAGGGATAGCTCAACCGCAAACATTAAAACTTAAAGGACATATTAATAAGCAAAACGTTATTGTGTTAATAGATTCAAGAAGTACACACAACTTTATAGATGTCAATGTGCACACGCCTAGAAAGTTGTGTGCATTCCTTGTTGAGTTGTTTATTGTGAAAAATTTGATTCAATTATTTCTTCAATGTAGCTTTGATACCATGTTGGTTTTTCCTAGTACTTCTGATCAGGCCTATGTCTAATCACAATCATAAACACACTAAAATACACACAACTTCAAGCACTTTGCACAGTGAAAATGTAACAAAAATCAACCAATAAAGTACACACAAGTGTAATTGACCCAAAACATGGCTCTCGTAGCAGGGATCATGGCCCTTACAAATACCTTGTACAAGGAATAACTATGGAATGAAGTCAACAACATTTGATTGTTAGTATTCCTAAGAACGGGAAAAAAATTGACTTACTTACTCAAGATTCCCTTGACCACAACCCTTAAAATCCTATTTTCCTTGAACAACTGGCAAGTTCTTTCCCACCTTTCTCATAAATAATTTGCAACTTCAATACGTTTGTACATTAATTTCTAACTGGGTAATTTCTCCTCCAATTACATGCACATATCAACTCTAACCAATCCACCTTCTTAAAGTGAATATGCTCCTCAAATTTACTATATAATTACCTCTTAAACATGCTTAGAAACTCATAGTGATTTTCCCCTTCCAAACCACTGTATGACAACTCAACAACTAGTTGTTCACACCAAAATGCATGAACAAAATTAAATACTTCAACTCAACCACCATTATCCAACAACATATCAACTCACAACCAGTCCCACTTCCTTCTCTCTGTCTCTGAGATAACTCGTTGCCTTTGCATAAAGTTTGAGGATAATTCAATTCCCTCTTAGGGAAAACCTTACCATTTAAAAACTACCGTACCTCCTAAGGCTTTTTGGCCCTGCAAAATAGACATTACAAAGGCACATTAGGCCTCTTTCAGTGTCTCAATTCTCCTCCTTATGCACAAAATATACATCGTATTAGGGGAAAATTTTTGGTCCCTCCTTCCTTATTGTCACGACCTAGACAAAGACTTAACTAGGGCATAGAATCACCACAGAAATTCGACCTTCACTCCTAAGCAAGCAACCTCTTTTCAAAACAAATTAAACCATAAACTTCCTCTTTCATAGCTTGGATTCTCTCTGATGCAATTTGACTTCCTCCTAGACTTGATATGCTCCTTGAGATGGTATGTTATGTGTGTTTGACCTCTTCATAGGTCACTTATATTTATACCTTTCTATCATTTCCTTAGGTGTCTCCTTTTTCTCATCAAAGGTTTCCTCACACAATAATTAGAGTAAACAAATGTTTCTTTTGGGACTTTAGCCAACACCTTTGGGTATAAAGTCACTATATGGCTACTTCACCCAATGAAGGATTATTTGCGTGGGTAAAATCCACACAAAATAGTAGCCTCTCACTTCTTCTTCTCATGATAGATATTCAACCCATTCCATGGTTCCTTCTTGCTAGTTGTATAAGTATGCTTAATCCCTAATGACCATGAGCTCTTCTTGGGGTTTAGATTCTCCCTTTAAACCTAAAAACTACCTCTAAAACCCAAATATTCCTAAATATCAAGAACTTTCTTCTTCCCTTGATTTATAGGCTTACCCTTTCGCCTATATAAACAACTATCCCTAAATCCAATGAATGCTCCATAAGAGTCAGAGACTCTAGGTCTGAGTATTGGTTTCCCATCTTGGAATATCACCTTAAACCCCTTTGCCTCGATCATTGAGATAGAAAAAATGATGTACTTGAGATCTGGTACCCATAATACATATTGAACTCATAATAACTCACCTTGCTCTGTCCCGAATGACACAACAACTAACCCTTTGACATTCTTCTGACTCTTATCACCAACCTTCATGTGAAATTTTGAGTCCCATTCAATTAGAGTCTCAAAAAATTCCTACAAACCTGTCATATGCTTCAACAATCCACCATAAATGAACCATGCACCCTCGTCAACGGTGCACTTGGAGAAATGAGAAACCAAAGCAAAATATTCCTCGAACCTTCTTGAGAATTCATCCAACTCACCTGAATATGTAGCAACCATTTCTATCTCCTTCTTCTTCTCATTATCTCCCTTATTTCAATGCAGACACTTACTCACATAATGACCATGCTCGTCACATGTGTAACACTTCACCTTACTCAAGTCCTTCTTAGCTTTTCCCTTCATCTTTCCTACAATATCCATGTTCTCTTCAATATAGTTCTTCTTATGAAGACCCTTGTACCACATTTATTCTTGGATGAAGTCATCCAATAACCTGTTCCAATATGGAAACTTATCTCGAGCGAAAATCCCTTTGATAAATGAATTCCATTCCTTGGTGAAGCCCTTCAAAGTAATCCTCACTAGCTCAGAATCTGGAATGTTATCTTCAATGGATATTAGATCATCAAAAACTTGAGAAATCATCGTCAAATACATAGCTACACCCTCTCCATCCAATATCTTCGTTTTACTTAGCTTCTCTCTCAAGACCAACAACTAGTTCCTGTTCTTATCTTATAAAAATTCTTGAAGAGCCTTCTACACCTCTCTTGCAATGTTACTCACTATAGAAAGATATATCAATTGATTCTTGACACCATATAGGATGATGAGCTTATCCTTCACATACAACTCTTCATGTACTTCCAACTCCCTAGGTTTTGTTGGTTTTTGAATTTTCTTATTGGAAAATTCTCAAATCTTATTCACCAAAAATTGAAACTTGATCCTTTCCTTCCAAGTACTATGTTAGAGACAGAAATGCCAAAACCAGTACGCAGGAGTGTAATTGGATGTATATTTCTGTAGTAGTTTAAGTAAGTAAATGTATTATTGATAAAATCTAATTGGTGATACAATGGCCTGTGTGACAGTTGCTTATAAAAGTATTGACTGGTCACAAAGGAGTTGAGTCATGTCTTTTGACCATAAAACCTTTCATAAATATTAATGATTAAATTAACTAACTAAATAAATATTCATTTATTATTAGTAGATATACTATTTATTTAATTATTTGTTTATGAATTAATTATTCATAACATTGCCACCCCTTTTAAAGATGCTTTGTCCTCAAAGCATAATAAGAAGTGTTTTATCAACACGCTACTATGGAATCATTATAGGAATTTTGAGGTCTAAAATGGGCATCCTAATGAAATTATAAAATAATAGTGGAAATAATAAAATAAAATTAGATTACATCATCAAATTTTAGAGGGAAAAAAGAAAAAAATATTTTTTCAACTCGTATTTTCAACTTATCTCCTAATGGGTTTACTCAAATTTTGAGTAGCAACACTCATTGAATGCATAATTTGATTCCTCATCCAAGGAGTACCCATGTTGCATATTTTCGATGGACCTTGTTACACAAAAACTGATAAATACATGAAAAACATGATTTCAATCACGTTTTTCATGTATTTCTCATTTTTCATGTAGCAGGTTCCATCAAAAGTATGCAACATGGTTACTCCTTGGATGAGGAATTAAATTTTGCATCCAAAAAGTACTCCCGCTTTAAATTTGAGTAAAACCATAGGGAGATAAGTTGAAAATACGAGTTGAAAAAGTAGTTTTTTATTTTATTATTTTTTAATCTTTTTACTTTTTTACTCCAAAAATGGTGAATCATCTCCCCATGGTTGACATCATCATCTTGAATCCTATTGGTTCTTAAAATTTTTTATTTTGGTTGTACATTTTTCTTAGGAGGCCCAGTTCAGACCTCAAAATTTCTCTAATAGACATCTATTTTCTTTAGCTTATTTGTGTCTTCTGAGTTGGTGATATTCTCGTATGAATCTGCAACTTCCTTGAAGATGGGTGCATTAACATCATGTAATTATAGTGTCATCCTTGCCAACTAAAATTGATGAACTATTCTTCAAGGTTTGTAGTATAGCTTCCTAATTTCATTAACCATTCTGCACCTAGCACTATATCCATTTCCTTGAGTGGTAGGGCATATAAATCTGTCTGCAACTCTAGTTCTTATATCTGAATTGAAAACTTAAGAAATTATCCTACCTCTTCAAACCTTTTCCTAGTGGTGACGATCATGCTCAGGTCCTTGATTGGGCATATACAAATATCAAGTGTTTTAGTGAAATCAATGTTTATACAATTGTGAGTACTGTCAAAATCTACAAGTATATTGACATTTATGCCTCTTATGATCCCTTTAAGCTTCAAGTTTTTAGGGCATATTCTCTTTGTCATGTTTTTTTGTAGAGTAGTGGGTTGAATGTTCTTTCATCTTGGGGACCGTTTTCTTTGCTTCCAAAGGTGTGGTGGAACATATTTTGCAGAGAATTGTTGTTTTTGACCTTGTGAAGAATTTATTTCTTCATCTTGATTTTGTTGGACACATGAGATTGCAGCTAATGATGGTTACTCATGATTTGATTTTTCATTGTGTGTGACAAAAATTTCTTCATCAAGTTTTTGTACTTCAAATTGCCTTCCATCTACTATTTTATAGTAGTGTAAGGACATTTCTTCAAATTTATGTCATGACGCCGACTTTTCTCCACACTTGTGACAATTGTTTTTCTTTTTTATCCTTTTCTCTGACTCATTACTTGAAGTGTCTGAATTTTTCTCAACTTCATAAGTATGCAATTTATTGTTATGGAATCAATGTCCTATTGTCAATTTGTCTCCACAATACCTACATTAATTTGATTTTTTTTCTCTGAATACTGTTTTTGATCTTCGTCTTCCTTGAATGATGACATTTTGAACTTATGTTTTTGTTCAATAAGTTTTGTTGCATGTCTAGCTTCTTCGATAGTTTGAGGTTTGTACAATTTCAATTATGCATGACTATACTCTTTAAGACCACATCTATACATTTCAAGTAGTTTTTCATCAGTAAATCCTCATCGTCTTGTAGCTAATACTTCCCATTCGTGGGTGTATTCACTGACAAACTCTTTTTTCTTGAGTTGAACAAATTTTTCATAGACATCATCTTCTTCTTTGTCATAAAACCTTTCTAGCAAAGCATCCACAAAGTTCTTCTAGATAAATGAACGAGCTTCACATTTTCTGGACCACCATAAGAACCAATCATATGCCTCAACTTCCAAATTGTTAGATGCGGTCATGGTTTTCTCTCGTTCACCTATTGGTGGGTTTGATTAAAAAAATAATTCCATTTTATTAACCAAAACAATAACACCTCTATTGTCTTTTCCATCATATTTTGGGAGCTCCTTCTTAATTCGCTGATAGTCTTTTTCTGGGAATTTTTTATAGTACTGACTATCGAGAAATGTATTTGTGGCAATTGCATAATTTCATGATTTATGAATTCTTCACTTTCTGGAGTCTTGGAACTTTGTGTTGGTTCTTGATCAATTAAAGGATTGAAAAATGAATTAACCCTTCCCATTAACAGGTTCTGCATTCCTTTCAAAATTCTGTCAATGTTATTTATTTTTTTAATATCGCTTGCTAATTCCTCTTGAGTTACAATTATCCTATTTTGACATTCTCCTAGCTCTGTGTGCTTCTTTTCAACATGATCGAGATGATGTCATACCTTATCAAGTTCTTCTTGATATTTTTTTTGCTTCTGCTTCGTTATTACTATTCCCCATCTCGTTTCTTTTTTTCTTACCGAAACCAATTATTTATTTATTTTATATTAATTAATTATATATAATAATAATTATATATATATAATTAATTTATATATATATATATATATATATATATATATATATATATATATATATATATATATATATATATATATATATATATATATATATATATATATATATATATCTCTCTGTGTGTGTGTGTAAAGTCATTAACAATTGTTTTGACCAATATATTGGATTGGTCCACGAACACGACTTTTTGGAGAAAGGATGGTTGACCGAGATAATGTAGTCAGGGAAATTAGACGCTAGTAGAATGGTCGACCACCGAGAATGAACTTAGGAAGGTTGTTGGTGCTGCAGTGGTACGATGGGTCGGGAACAACAATTACTAGTGGTGGTAGGTGACGGGGACACTACTTGACATCGAAGACATGACAACACAAGGGTCAAAGGATATGTTCTAGTGACAACATGGTGGTATGTGACAGAAGGGAGCAGACGGGGAAAAACACGCAGTGACAATGAAAATTGTGCGGTAGCAGTGGAGGATTAGGCAACTCAGAGGGAAAATGGATATTGAGGCGAAAACATAGTTGACTTACATAAATAATAGACATGGTCTAGAAAGGAGAGACTGGGACAGGGCAGGGAATTGGAACGAAAAGAGGGAGGAAATTATGAGATAAATTAGTGGTCGGGAGTGTGTATGGTAGTGAAAGGGTTTTTAAAAGGAAATCATAGAGGGATGAACAATGATATGGCAAGTTGCAGACCAGAACTTGGACGATGAGAAGAATATTGTGGACTAGAGCCTTGATAATGAAGTGGAAGCATGAGTTGATAGAAATTAACAGACAACAATGTGGAAAAATACCATAAGGCAGTGGAAGATTGGCACAACGAGTATAGACTGTATGGTGATACACAAGTGAGAGGAACGTTGGCTGTAATACCATTGTTAAAGAAAAAAATCCAAAATCAGTACGCAAGAGTGTAATTGAATGTAGATTTTTGTAGTAGTGTAAGTAAGTAAATGTACTATTGATTAAATATGAATGCTGATACAATGGCCTTCATGACGGTTTCTTATAAAAACATTGGCTGGACACGAAGGAGTTGGGTCATTTATTTTGACCATAAACCCTTTCATAAATATTAATGATTAAATTAACTAAGTAAATAAATAAATATTTATTATTATTAAATATAATATTTATTTAATTATTTTTTTATGAATTAATTATTCATAACATACTATAGTTGGACAACCCTTCCAACCTATCCTCATATCTCAGACTAGGAACCAACTTGGCTATGTTTATTGTCCTTCAAAAACAAGGCAACCAACTCCCTCTTGAGTTGTTCAATAGGAACACTCAGATTCAACTGTCCCTTAAAAGTAGCTTTGATACCATGTCGTTTTTTCCTAGTACTTTAGATAAGGTCTATGTCTAATCACGATCTTAAACACACTAAAATGCACACAAATTCAAGCACTTTTCACAATGGAGATGTAAGAACAATGAATCAAAAAAGTACACGAGAGAGTAATTGACCAAAAAATTTATTTTATTACAAATTTAATAAATAAAACATAGGGATCTCATACTAGGGATCATGGCCATTACAAAGCCTTTATACAAGGAATAACTAGGGCTTGAAGTCAACATTGTTTGACTGCCAATTTTCCCAAGAACAAGAACAAACTTGACTTACTTGTTGAAGATGCCCTTGACCACATACATTTTTTTCCTCTTTGGATTGAATACCTGGTAGGTCCTTTGCTACCTTTTTCATAACGAAATTGCACGTTCAATACCTCTGCACATCAGCTGATGACCATTTAATTCATTCTCCAATTGCATGCACATATCAACTCCAACAATATGCTCCTCTAATTCGTCGTATAATTAGCTGTTAAACATGCTTAAAAACTTAGTAATTTCCCCCTTGCAAACCACTATATGACCCCTCAACAACTAGCTATTCACACCAACATGCATGAAAAAACTTCAATACTTCAACTCAACCACCATTCTCCAACAACATATCAACTCACAACCTATCCCACTACAGGGTATTTTTTAAGGATTTGATCTTTTTCCTATATATAGTATTGTAGGTGACTATTTTGGTTTGAAAATCTATACATATAAAATGTAGGCGAATACTCAATAAAAAACATGTAATTTACTATTTAAATTGGTAAGTTTTTGGTGAATATCATCCATTTAATCATATATGTAAAAATTAGGAATTTTTAAACCAAATTAGCGAATATATGTATACATATATTCAGAAAATGTCCAAAAAATAACTCATTTGTGAAATTTCGCCCCTAACATTTTCCCTATCCCGCTTCCTTCTCTTTGTCTTTGAGATAACTCAATGCCTTTGCACAAAGTTAGAGGCTAATTTGATCTCCTCTTAGGGCATAACTTACCAAAAAAAACCTACCATAGCTCCTGAGGGCTTGAATCCATACACAACAGACAATATAGTGGCATGCTAGGCCTCTTTCAGGGTCTCGTCCCTTGTCCTTCTACACATAAAAAACCTCTAATCAGGGAAATTTTTTTGGTGCCTTATTCCTTCTTTCCATTTCCTAGATAAAGACCTTGTTAGGGCACAAAATCACCATATAACTTCAGTCTTCACTCCTGAGTATACTCAACCTCTTTTCAAAACAAATTAGACCATAAAATTGCTCCTTCAAAACTCAACTTCTCTCTAAGGAAATTCAAATTCATCCTAGGTGTTGGTTCTTAAGAGACAATCCCTTGGCTGTGGAAAGGAATCAATGCTTAAGACATTTTTAGAAATACATGTCACAAAATTAATTATATCAGGTGGTCTTTGTTCAATCCCTTTGGAATTTAATTCCTTAAAACCCTCAATAATCTGATATAATGAAAGATTCTACAATGCCATTAATTGCTGATATTTGAATGAAAAGAAGAATTGTAGAAGAAACTTAAAATGATATTTTGTAACACATAATGTATCACCTCAAATATCAAAAGGAATGTATGTAGAAAGAACAGTTGGAGTGAAGGAGCACATATTAAGGTTATTTAACACTTACTTACATATGAAATTAAGAGACCGAAAACTACTTTACTTCACTTCATTCAAAGGACACCAAATGATATAGGAAAAACAAATCACCGTCAACAATTGTAGGAAACTTGATGCTTCTTTCATTAATTTCTCAGAAAAGCAAGTACAAAATTGTAGTCTTCCAGAGGTCGAAAACTCGAAACCCTCCTCATTCTTACTATCTTGCTTAAATACATACAAAAGCAGTTTGTAACTGCTAGAACTTCTTGAAACTACTCAAACCACTTGAACTGTATAAACTAATTATTACATTGCAATTGAGGAAATCATTACAGCCTCAATATTTAAACAAAGAAAGATAAATAAAACTTGGAATATCAATCTATTTGTTGAATCTGATTTGTTGCTAATGTGTTTCCCTGAGGTGTTGATGTAACTCCCTGAGGTGTTGATGTGTCACCTAGCTGATCAGTCATCCATGCCCTACATTTTTTCCAGATTTCAATGTTGGTATTAGGAGAATTGACCAACTTGTGATACTCCAGTCTGAAAGCAGTTATCCTGGTAAAAGTAGGCCTTTCCACAAACAAGGTCTTAATCATCCATAATAATTGAAATTGTCTATGGAGGAAATTGAAAATTGTGGCTTCTTTTAAGACTGCAATTTTTTCATGAGTATTATCAATCTTGATTTTTGATCCACTAAAAAAGTCTCATATGAATCCCAATATAGCAAATTTCCTTGCATATCCCAGCACGATGGCATCCCAACTCTAGTCCTTTTGTTAAACATGGTGTTGAATTTATACATAGCCTGTTTGATCTCTGTCAATTTCTTCTCTGTTGATTTCCTGCAAGCATTATTCACAATCAACTTGTTGATTTCTAAAACACATAATGTTCTATCCTTGATTTCATGCTCCTCTAGCTCTTTATCTATCTTGGAATTGACAAAATAAATAAGCTTTTTTTCCCATAGAGCTCTGTTAAGTAACTTCTACTTATTAGCAAGGATGAGCTCCTGTAAATCTCTGATTATGCTCTTTTCCTCTGACACTATAATCAGTGATTCCCAAATTGTTTTCATTACCTCAATAATCTCATTCCACACAATATCCTTTGATTGAATTAGAGACATGTTTCCCTTTACTTTTTCTTTAAGACTCTTAATTTCTTCATAAGCTGTCTGGAAATCAGATTTATATTTATTAACTTCCCCATCTTTGGCATGAATTATTTTCATTGTTGTATCAAGATGACTTTGAGTTTTCTTGAGATCAACCTCTGCCATCTTCAATTCTGTGCTCAATTGGGACAATATAGTTGTTGGATCATCATCTCTAGATAACAAGACTATGGTGCAAACATGTGACTCAATCTGACCCTGCAGATTAACCACTATCTCCTTTAATCTAGAAATTTCCTCATCTTTCTGCAATAGATGTTGTAAAAGATTTTCCTTCTCATTTTATACCTCTGCTACCTCAGGTGCCATTGGATGCTCTCCTGTAGATAGCTTTAGCTTATTCTTCAACACATTAATTTCTGATTTTTCACTTTGTAATATTTTTTTCACAGCTGATCTATCATTGGGATCCACTCCAAATTTTACGTTTATTTTCTTCAATTCTTCATTTTGAGTTGAAAGAGCCCTGGAATTAGCTTTCTCTAAATTTATCTGCTTGATTATTTTTCCCAACATATTCTCAGCCTTATAAGCAACTACACTGGTTTTAGTTAAGTCATTAACAATCAATTGACCAATTTTCATGTGTAAGTTAACTTTATCAAGTAAAGGGATCTTTTTAGTATCAAAAGTTATATTTACAGTTTTGAAACTGCTGGATGACACTACTGTCATTTCAGATGGGTGATAGAAGGAAATTTCCAACTGATCCCTTTCTAAATCCATAGCAGTCACCAATCTGGCTTGATAAGGAGTAATATGATACTCAACTTGAGATTCCACATTTGCTCTAATCTTATGGTTATTTTATGCAATTTGGGCAAGGACCTGATTGATCAAAGGTACTTCATCATGAACAACTTCATGTCTTGATGGTGAAGCTGGCGCATTTTGAGTATCTCCTAATTGAATTAAGAAACCAGGTTGTGTGTTTGGTATCTCTTCAGTTAACGTAGCTCTTTTCTCAGCTCTCTGTTCTTCATCCTCAGAATCAACAACCTTTTATTTACTTATTTTACTTACCCTTTCAGAGATGATTGGATTCTCAATGCTAGTACTACCAGAGCCTGCAAAACCTTTGTTAGCTAGATTCTCAATTTCAGGCTTACTGTCATGAAAAAAAGCAGAATAACCATTTTCAACTCTCATGTTAGAAATCAACTTGTGTGGATCATAAGCCCATTTCTCACCTAATAACAAATGCACGCTTTCTAACATTTGGTTTGCCTCATTTGCTGCTTGTCTCATATTTACTATGAATGGTCCAACAGTCATAGGCAACTTAAATAGATGACCTTTCTTCATTGGAACAAAATTTATCTGATCTACATTCAAGCTCTGTCTAATAAAATCCAAGGCAAACATTCTCATGGGGAAAAAGGTGGGAAATATATAAGGCTCAATCCCAGCTCCATACAACCTAATTTCTGAATAATCATCATACATAAACCAATCTCCAAATTTTCAATTAACACTGAGTTGAAGAAACTCCTAGGCCTTTAGCAGAAAACATGGAGGAGTAATTCCATTCAAAATATTATAGGCAATTGGCATGAAATAAGCAACAAAATAAAACAACCCTCCATCATTAGGTTCATTCTTATTACATCTGTCCAAAACACCACTGATTAATTTTTCTTATTTGAATCTACAATATTCAACCCCGAATGTATAAATTCTTCTACATTTCGATATAGAAATAAATAAGTAATTAGTGAGGTAAACCTAAAAGACACAATGAGGGACAAGCTCATAAGCTGAGCATTAATTTTCTCTTTCCAATAGGAAGGAATGTCCAGCACCACATTGGGCTTCGTCATTAAAGAAAATAATCCAAGCACTGACCTGTCAATTTGAGCAACATCCTCCTTCCTAAGTATCTTTGAAAAAAAATTGCAGTACAAGCTTGACCTCTGCATCAAAAATCTCCAAGGGAAACTCTTTATCATCTAGAGAGAAACATCCTGCTTCCAGCTTTAGAAAGAATACCACCTGTGTAAAATATTTCCCTGCAAGACTGTCATAGAGTGATACCAATGATTCTTCAGTAAAATTGACATAAGAATCTGACTCAGGATAACAGAGGGCTTGAAGGATTAACAAAGATGTGACTTGAAGAATACTTTATCCTAAATTATTCATCAAAAAGCACTTGCTAGGGTACAATGTTGATACTAGCCAATGTACGAATTCTGGAAAAATATGGGTTTTCGGGACGCATGCAGACATAACACCAGACTTGACCATGGCTCAGTAAACGGGAGAAGTCTACTCATTGAGTAAGAATTGTTGATAAAAAGGTAGGTGCTCAACTGTGCACAGGGTATCCTTGACATCTTGTTCTGTATCCATAAGCAGAATGTGGCTGGAAGAGCTGGAAAGGGATGACTGTTTAGCCATAGATTTACTTAGGGTGGCGACTTTACAAATGCATATGTGAGAGGTTAAATGACTCGGATGACGTTTGGACAACTAGAACTGAAAACCAACAAGTGAAAAAGTGGAACTTTAAACATATTTTATATATGGCGCAGGATTTTGGAAATAGAGGAAAATTAAATGCATGACTTGACACATAACGAACATGTGACGTGACAGATGAACTGGCTCACTTGTGTCAGAGGTTGTTTATGTCACTGCGGGAGCACCCTGGGGTACGATAGACTCATCGGAGGTCTGACCCCGCAATGATTTTGAACTGTCAATCATAGTTAACGAGCTCTCGACAGTGTCAACTGCGGAGGCACCCTCGGCACTATACTCCGGGATATTTGTGCCCACGAGTTTCCTCCTATCCAAATCAACTGCATTTATTTTAAATCCCACTCGATGAGTTACACGGCGGTTAACCTGATGGTCGGACCCACGTTCACATCTCCGCACATAGGTTAATACATCAACATATAAAACAAAATTCTTTTTTCAGCATATAGAAAATTTTACATTTTTTCATTTCTAATATATATGTTTTTTTTGTGTTATGAAAAATATTTTGAAAGTAAATGCAAATGAGCCACAACATCTGCCTCCACCCGGGGATAGTGTTTTTTGTCACGAAAGCACTAAGAACCGCAAATTAGTGCCTTCACCTCAGGCATGGAGTCAAATATTTTTTGGTGACATATGAACAATGGGAAATCCGATATTTACAATGGTGGAATGCTGACTTTTAGTGCTGGAAATAATGCTTCAAATACTACCCATTTACAGGCAGCTGCAAAGATTCTCCATCTAAATTTTCTAGGATGAAAGTGTTGTTTGACCTGGCTTTAGTAATTCTATATGGACCATACCAGAGAGGGTCAAACTTACCATGCTTCCCTTTATCCTCCCTTCTGGTGTCCCATCTTAGTACTAAATCTCCTGCTTGAAAGAGGATTTATTTCACTTTCCTGTAAAAAATAGACTTCATTTTTTCTTGATAAGTAATCAAGTTATCTCCAACATTGTTTATGATTTCACTTGACTCAATCACTTTATTCATTCTTCTCACCTGATCATTAGGTTCTTGTTGAGCTTCTTGAAGGGAATAAATCACTGGTTTGGCAAACTGACTAGGAAACAATGCTTGAGTTCCATAAACCAACTCAAAAGGTGACTTTCCAGTGGACCTCCTGGTAGTTACTCGAACTACCCAAAGAGAAAAATTTAACTTTGATTCGCAACCTTTTTTTATTTTCAGTGATTGTTTTCTTTAGAATCGTAACCAATGTCTTGTTTGAAGAATCTACCAATCCATTCCCTTATGGATGGTATGTTGTGGAATGTGATAAAATTACATTATATGTTTGAAAGAAATCAATGAATCGAGCAAAATTAAATACCTGAGCATTATCAGTTACGATCTTGAATGGATAACCAAACCTGCTGAAAATGTTCTCCACCAAAAACTTCATCACCTCTTGATATTTGATTTTTTGGTGGGTATTGCTTCAACCCGCTTTGTGAAGTAATTAGTGGTAGTTAGAATCCACTTGAACTGTCCACTTGATGGTGGATTTATTTCTCCAATAAAGTCCAGGCCCCACTGTCTGAAAGGCTCTTCTATGAATACTGTAATGAGAGGTAACGGAGCAAGTCTTTTCTTCTCAGCAAACAATTGACATTTCTGACAACTTCTTACCAGTCTGTACACATCTGCAAACATGGTAGGCCAATAAAAACCTGACTTGAATATTTTATGTGCTGTGACCTTCCAACTATAATTCCCTCCACACATATTTTCCTGGTATTCTTTGGTAACTTCAATGGATGCACCTTCATTTAAGCACAACAACAAGATACCAGCGAGATCTTTCCAGTAAAATTTTTCTTCTACTATGACATATGGCTGAGATTTAAGCTTGAGGGCTCTATACTTTGATCTATTCAACAAAATCAGACAAGATAAGAAACATAAATAATGAACATTATCTTTGTACCAATCTGAGCATAAATATTTGTATTGAATACCTGGTTTGGAATTATTTTGACCTTCTTCATTTACAACTCCATCTATTGGTGCTAATAGATTGATTCCCAATGCTTGAAAATTTGTCTCTGCTAACAAATTAGCCAAACCTTGCCCCTTGATCAAATTTGTAGGTTTAATGTCGAGATCATACTCTTGAATTTTTGCTATCCATTTTGCTCTCTTTCCTTCTACATCACTCTGAACCATCACATCTTTAACAATAGAAATAGGCACATATGCAGTTATCTAGGACCGTAACACATAGGTTCTGAAGGCTTTGAGTGCTTTGACCAATGCATACACTTGTTTATCCATAATACTATATTTGAGTTCAACATCTCTGAGAACTTCGCTGAAGAATGCCACTGGCTGTTCTTTATTTTCTTCATTTTTCTGTAATAATACAACAACAATAGAAGAGGGGGAAGCAAATGAGAATATCTGAAATGCATTCTAATAATTAGGACTAATTAGAACAAGAGCTTCCTGGAGAGCCTTCTTTATTCTGGCAAATTATTCTCTTGCTTCCTTATTCCATTGCACTTCTACTTATTTTTTCAACATATTGGTTATGTTTCTCACAATCTTTGCATAATTTGGCACAAAAATTCTCAAAAAATTTATCTTTCCCAGAAATATTTGAATATATTCCTTACTTCTGGGTAAAGGAATTGTCTGAATTGCTTCCAACCTTGTTGGATCAATCTTTACCACTTTATTTGAAACTATGTGACCCAATAATTTAGCTTCTTCCAAGGAAAACAAAGATTTTTTGGGATTTAGTGACAAACCAAACTTCTTGCATTTTTCAATTTTTTTTTGCAGATGTTCTAGGTGTTCATCATATGACCCTCAGAAAACAATTACATCATCCAAATATATAACCTCATACTTGTCACCAACAAACACTATGTCCATGGCCCTCTGAAAGGTTGCACCTGCATTCATAAGTTTGAATGGCATTTGTGCATACATGAAAGTGCCCCAGGGGGTTGTGAAAGTTGTCTTTTTCTGATCTTCATTATCTAATGCCACCTGATTATAACCATAGAATCAATCAACCATGGACATCCTATAAGCTCCCGTAACTTTTTGTAAGACATAATCCGTTTAGGTAAAGGATAATTATCCTTTAGATATGCTCTGTTTAGGTTTCTGAAATCCACAAACAATCTTATCACTCCATTTTTCTTCCTTACAAGAACCAGATTAGAAACCCAATCAAAATATCTGAGGGGACTATGATTTTTGCTTGTAGTAATTTATTCACTTCATTTTCGATTGGAGCCAACAATAATGGATGAATTTTCCTGAGCTTCTGTCTGTGTGGTTTAATTCCCTCTTTCAATGGAATCTTATGTTGTATTATGCCTTTATCATATGTTTTCAGGTCTTTATATGACCAAGAAAAGGGACAAAGGGTCTATGTCTAATTTCAATCTCATACCTTAGCCTTGGATTAATTGGAGGCTTGAAGGTGCTGGCTGCAACTGCTAATGAGTCAGCCAATCTATTCTCCTCCCTTGGAATAAACTGAATATTGAAGGCTTCAAAATAGTTCTCTATCAAGTCCAAAAATTCATTTCTATATAATATTAATCTTGGATGCTTGGTCTGGAAATGATTTTTAATCTGTCTTATTATCAATTAAGAATCACTAAAAATCGAAATATACTAAATTCCCATGTGCTTATCAATTTGAAGTCTCAAGATCAAGTCCTCATACTCGGCCACATTATTCGTTGAATCAAATTCTAACTTAAAATATAATGACATGAGGTTACCTTTTCGTGATATCCGCAGGAATCCAGCTCCTGTGCCATCCTTGGAGTAGGCACCGTCAAAGTGGCATTTCCAAATATTCTTTGAATGCAACTCATTATTTACAATTACTGAAGAGAGTTTCTTCCCTATGTCTTCAACAAATTCTGCATCTTCATGTAGCATGAAACACGAAATATCTTCTTTTTCCTGACTATAAATAGGGGAATTACTTGCATATTTCTTTGTAGTGGTTTTCACAAACCTTGTTTCCCTGTAAAATCTCCTTTATTCCCCATTAAAGAAAAGAATGATAGCATAAGTGAAATCTGACTTCAAAACTCCTCCCAAATTTTCTCCCCAAGAACTTGATAGAAGCATTCTGAACTTAGCTGGAATGTCATCAAAAACTACATCCATAACAATAATTTTTGTTGGAATCTGTGCCAAAGACACTACCACGTCTTTAATTAACCCAACACATTTGACCCTCATGGAATCAAATGAGTACAGGTCCCTGTAAGGTTTAGTAATCTGAAAATTCAATTCCTTCATGATAGATAATGACATAAGATTAATAAAATCATGAAGCAACAATGAAATATAAAATGGAGGAATAGAAGAATCTACTTCTTCTACATGAGGACCAAATGTGACCACTGGCTTCTCTTCTTGCAAGTTCATGGTATCACTTATATCTTCACTCTGTGAGAGATTAATAAATTTTGAAATTTCCTTTTTGTAGACTGGTGTTTTAGCTAATTCTATAAGAGGTACCTGTATCTTGACCTTCTCCAAATCTTTTGTTAAACTAAAGATCTGAGTTTGCTTAGCATTCCTCGAGATTAATAAATTTTGAAATTTCCTTTTTGTAGACTGGTGTTTTAGCTAATTCTATAAGAGGTACCTGTATCTTGACCTTCTCCAAATCTTTTGTTAAACTAAAGATCTGAGTTTGCTTAGCATTCCTTTTAGGTTCTTCTTCATTCCTTTTAGAATTTAAAATTTGTTTGGGTACAGGAACAAATCTCTCCAAAATATTGGTATCAATTAATTTGTTCTGGGAAGATTCACCCTGCTGCACTTCTGTTCTATTTACTGAATCTACATGTTGCTTCCCTTTATCTACTTTCTTTACAGGGTTATTTTGTTGTGGAGTCGTCATTAGAGGAGGGAGAGAATATTGTTATTCACCCTCACTGTCTTGCACCCTAGATCTCTTTCTAGATATCAAATCATACTTTTTATGTAACTCAGCCTGCATGAAATCTGTGAACTGCTTGCAGTATTCATTCATCTCTTCTTCATCAAAATATATTTCAGCCTCAGCATATTATCCCTCACAATCTTATTCTTCATCTTCCTCTCTTATATACACAACAAATATTTGATCTTTAGCTTCCTTTTGGTCATTTTCTGCTAACTCTCTGGGTGCTGCTTCTATATATAATGGTGCTTTTACTTGATCTTGATATTTTCTTTTTCTCTGCAAAATTTGCAGGGGTTGTTTTCTAAATTGAGGATTAAATCCTCCTCTATTTTGTTGTACCGTTATTTGGGATTTTTTACTTTCCAATTCCATCTTAATTAATTAATTTGACAAATTTTTTATCACCTTTTTCATATCTTCAATTCTTTGATCTTGTGATGATTCTTCTTTTGCTTTTCCCTTCTCTTAGACTGACTGTTTTTCTTTTATCTTTCCAGCTGCAGTCATATTGGCTTCAATTTCTAAAGCACCTGTCTCTAAGAGTAGGGGATCTCCTTTCTCTAAGTGTAAAACTGAAATCAGCTTCAAAAGCCCCAGAAAAATCTACCTTCACCCAAAAAGAGGGGGATTCATCTCTACAGGTAAACTATTATACAATTTATTACATCTTTTGATAAACTCAAAAATACTCTCATTAGGTTTTATTTTAATTGCATTGAATTATGTTAATGAATAACCATGATCTCTTTTCTCTCCCCACATCTGAGTGAATTGATTTTCTAACTCTTCCCATGTATTAATAGAACCATTTGGTAAAACTTTGAACCATTTTCTAGCCTCTCCATCCAGAGACTGAACAAAAAGCCTCGTTACAACATCAAGATTTTCTACATTCAAATTTTCAGCAAAATTACAAAACAAAGGTAAATGTTGTTCTGCAGTTACTTCATCTTCTCCAGTGAAACGAGGAAATAATTTAAGATATTATTGAGGAATTTCATTCATTGTTTGTGGAAGATTATGTGGTGCATATCTATTCATCAAGAAAGCTGGCGCTGCCATGCTTACACCTTGATTAATTGTTCCTTGGGTAGATGCAGTTGATGTACCACTTGTGAAAGTGAATAGGGGTGATGGTGATAAAGTGGATATGGGTGTAGGTTGATGAACAATGGTAGAAGGACTAAAAAATTGAATTTTTTGACCTTGTATAAAAGTAAAGGAAACAAACTCAAAGGAGTGTTCTTCCATCTTAGGTTCTTGAAAATGAATGGGTGTGAAAGGTGAATCTTGTTCCAAGAAAGGAAGTACATTAGAGATATCTTATAACAAAGTATTATGAGAACTGAAGCCAGGAGCAGACAATGTAGGACTAGGTGTTGAAGGAGTTTTGGGTTTCTGAACCTTTTTAGAAATCAATCTTTCAGGGTCCGACAAAGTAGGGACTTTCTGTTGTGAGGTATCTGACCTCGTGTGAGGCCATTTGAAAGCCAAAATTATGAAATAACAAAACATAGCCGAATATTTCCTCCTCACTGAACAACTAGAGGAAATAATGTGAAAATATAGGGAAAATGAACTTCATTTCTTCATCCCCGAAAACGACGCCAAAAAATGTTGGTTCTTAAGAGACAATCCCTTGGTTGTGGAAAGGAATCAGTGCTTCAGAAATTTTTAGAAATATATGTCACAAAATTAATTATATCAGGTGGTATTTTTTCAATCCCTTAGGAAATTAATTCTTTAAAACCCTCAATAATCTGATATAATGAAAGATTATACAATTCCATTAACTGCTGATATCTGAATGAAAAGAAGATTTGTAGAAGAAACTTAAAATGATACGCTGTAACACAAAATCTATCACCTCAAATCTCAGAAGGAATTTATGTAGAAAGAACAGTTGGAGTGAAGGAGCGCATATTAAGGTTATTTAACTCTTGCTCATAGATGCAATTAAGAGACCACCATCTACTTTACTTCATTTCATTCAAAGAAGAAGGACACAAAATGATACAGGAAAAAAAATCACCATCAATAGTTGCAGGAAAGTTGATGCTTTTTTCATTAATTTCTCAGAAAAGTGAGTACAAAATTGGAGTCTTCCAGAGGTCCAAAACTCGGAACCCTCCTCATTCTTACTATCTTGCTTAAATACATACAAAAGCAGTTTGTAACTGCTCTAACTTCTTGAAACTAGTCAAACCACCTGAACTGTTTAAACTACTTATTACATTGCAATTGAGGACATCATTACAACCTCGATCTTTAAACAAAGAAAGATAAATAAAACCTGGAATATCAATCTATTTGTTGAATTTGATTTGTTGCTAATGTGTTTCCCTGAGGTGTTGATGTAACTCCTTGAGGTGCTTATGTGTCACCTGACAGATCAGTCATCCATGCCCGGTGTTTTCTCCAGATTTCAATGTTGGTATTAGGAGAATTGACCAACTTGTGATACTCTAGTCTGAAAGCAGCGATCTTGGTAAAAGTAGGCCTTTCCACAAACAAGGTCTTAATCATCCATAATACAATACTACATTTGGGGGAAATTCCAACACTTGGTTCCGACGCTTTTGACCAAATGTCGGAAATTTCCCCAAATTTTTTCAATCCCGCACGAAACCGTCGCTATATCGACGTTTATAGAAAAGTGTCGCAATTGCGACGTTTGGAGGAATACATCGCAATTGTGACACTATGCCTCCAAACTTCGCAATTGCGACACTATGCCCCAAAGAGTCGCTATTGCGACGGCTGCCTCCAAACGTCGCAAGTGCGACACAATGTCTAAGTGTCGTAATTGCGACGTTTGGAGGCATCCGTTGCAATAGCAACGCTTTTTCCACCATCGGTATAACGACACTTATATGCGCGCTGCATAAAAATGATTTTATTAAAAATATGAAACTTATATCCATCACAATATCTACATTAACGTCTGATATCATGCGCGCATTCGCCCTCTGCTCTTGCAGAACAGCATTTTCCCTCAGCTCTTGCAGAACAGCATTTTCCCTCGACATTCGCCCTCAGATCTTGCAGAACAGCATTCTCCCTCAGCATTCGCCCTGAGCTCTTGCAGAACAGCATTCGCCCTCAGCTCTTGCAGAACAGCATTCGTCCTCAGCTCTTGTAGAACAGCATTCGCCCTGAGCTCTTGCAGAATAGCATTCGCCCTGCATTTTCCCTCAGTGTTCGCCCTCAGCTCTTGCAAAATGGTAAGTTCTTACTGCAGGCCCTTCCTCCTATAGTAGGGTTGACTCTATTTGGTTTTTTTTGGTCAATTCCATTGGATTGTGTTAGGCTGTAGGGTTCTCTCTAGATGTCGAGAATCAAGATTCAATACCCTCTATTATCTTCCTCACCCAATACAAGATTTAAATTTTTCCCAAAGAAACGCTTATTAATTTGGCAGCCATTATTTCTCCCTGCTTTAAAAACCCTACATTTAAATGAAAACAAGCATTGCATTTCAACTACAAAAATCTATTAGTGTTCGCCCTCAACATTCACCCTCAGCTCTTGCAGAATAGCATTTGCCCTCAGCATTCGCCCTCATCTCTTGCAGAACAGCATTCGCCCTCATCATTCGCCCTCAGCTCTTGCAGAACAGCATTCGCCCTCAACATTCGCCCTGAGCTCTTGCAGAACAACATTCGCCCTCAGCATTCACCCTGAGCTCTTGCAGAACAGCATTCACCCTCATCATTCACCCTGAGCTCTTGCAGAATAGCATTCGCCCTGAGCTCTTGCAGAACAGCATTCACCCTGCATTCGCCCTCAGCGTTCGCCCTCAACTCTTGCAAAATGGTAAGTTCTTACTGCAGGCCCTTCCTCCTATAGTAGGGTTGAATCTATTTGGGTTTTTTTGGTCAATTCCATTGGATTGTGTTAGGTTGTAGGGTTCTCTCTAGATGTCAAGAATCAAGATTCAATACCCTCTATTATCTTCATCACCCAATACAAGATTTAAATTTTTCCCAAAGAAACGCTTATTAATTTGGCGGCCATTATTTCTCCCTGCTTTAAAAACCCTACATTTAAATGAAAACAAGCATTGCATTTCAACTACAAAAATATATTAGTGTTCAAATGTACATGTGTGCATCACTTGTGTGGGGTATTCCTTTTCCACTTTCACATTATCCAAGAATGTGTGCAGTATAGTTCATATTTTTTGTGATTTAGATTATCTTGAAAAAGGAAAGGTAAATTATTTCCCATGGAAAAAGAAGGTTTTCCCTTTTTACTACTGGAAATGGTACAACAAAGTTCCATTTCTACCCGAAACTCCTATGAAACATGAACCAAATAAAGGCCATGTCCTCAATGGACATCATTTGGCTTTGAAAATGGCTATTGCACCGTGTTGTTTCTTATATTACATCACGATAGTTTCTTAGGTCATTTCTTTTTTCTTGAGATGAAAAACAACCAAAGAAATCGTGAAGATCCTTTCAAGAAATAAATGACCATTTCTCAATCATATCTCAACCATTTTTTATTTTACTCAGTGGTTGCTTACTTTGACAGAAATTTGACACTTTTATAAGGAATATAACATAAAAACACAAAATGGGAAGGAATTGATGAGGTAGATGTCCTTTAGTTGTTGTCAATTAAGAATTGATAATACACGATGCATGTTATATACAACAAACTAGATTCCTTCCTGGAGTTAGGACATAGAGTATTGAATCAAAGTTGTAGTTTCTAACTTCTTATATTGGTTCATCAATCTTGAAATTCAAACATTGCATGTCTTCATTGCTTCATGTTTGAATAATTTGCATCATATCGTACAATAGGAAATTAGGAATTATGATTATTATTACTTTATGGATCTGTTAAGTTACTTTTAAGTTTGCATGGTTTAGTGTGAAATTATTCCAGTGTGCCCCTAGGCCCAGGTGAAGGAATGCCAAGGACTGAGAACCCTAGTTTTTAAATGGTATTGTTTCTTATACCCAAAAACCCCTCAACATCACTTCTTATTAGTTCTTAACAATAGTGTTTTAAACAATTTGAGAATTGATATAGCAAAATCTCACACTTCTCAAGATAAAGTCCTAAAGCTAAAGTGTGATACCATGTGTAATTCAATAGCCCCATTGTCACCTCACCAACCTCTTTTCACTTCGGGCTAGCTCTCCTCCAACTCAATGGGGGTTCTCCCTCGTAGATGTTAGGGATCTAATGGCCCAACCAAACCAAGTCAAGAGCCCCCTAACTCTCTATGTTTACTACTATCAATCAAAATATTGAACAATAGGGTCAGACATGCATCATGAAGATAAAATTGCCAGGGTATTTTTGGGTAATTTCAAAGGGAAAGTCCCCAAACACATATAATCAAGGAATTATAACGTGATTTCAAACATTAAATATCAACAAAATCATTTAAAGGATATTGAAAGGAAAAATGTGATGGAAGATAGAAAGTGCGTTACTTAAATGCTCTAAGGATTTTTCAATAGTTGCTCCAAAAGCTTCAATTCAAGGCCCTTCAAGATCGTCTCCAACAATGCTATACCATCAGCTTCAACAATGTTGCTCCAAAAATGTCCTCAAGGTCTTCACAACAAGTTTACTAGAAGTTGCTCCAACAATATATTCAATAAGGTCTTCATTGTCAACTCGTCTCTTTTTTGGGTGCCTTAATGTGCAATGACATGTTTCCAGGACTGAATTCAATGCAAGGCATATTTGAAACTCTAACTCTGTCTTCCGGTGTCTTATTTGAAATTATTTCAGTTTTCATTTTGTGTTTTCAAGTTAGATATTGTTTTCAAGTTTTTACATTTATAATTTTATTGCAATGTGGCAGACTGATCAGGGCAGTACAGGAACAACCCCGAGACGGGATGATCGCGAAAAGAGGCCAGCGGAAGAACATGTAAAGTGCCAGCATTGCTCTATCTTCAAGTATTTTAGTTATTTACATAATTGAAATAATATTAATTTTGTTCAAATATGCAGACACCTAGCCATGGTACGCCTGATGATTCCCTCTTTGAGGAAGAGATTTCTTCATCCCTATCTCCAGTGTTCTTGTTGCGAAAAAAGGCACAAGATGCAAGGTCGGAATTTAATACTTTGATAGACGCGCCTCAAACACCTAAAACAGAAGAGAGGATAAAAAAAATTATGAGCCAGCTAGAAACATATCAAGTAATAATAAAAAGTCAAAAGGATATTTTTTTTGTTCTGCATGAGATGAATTGTGATAGTTTGATTTTTAATTTTTACATTGACTAAACTAACAAAAATTTCTTTTGTATGTAGCGTTTTCTGGCACTTGCTGAACCCAGTGTTGGTGGTAGTGGGACACAAGGGCAAGAGATTGCCCAACAACCCTCTCGTACACCTTCTAATCCTTTAGGTGCCAGCCAAGAAACACACCTTGCCCAAGCAGACACCCATCCAACCGCTGAATGTGTTGGCAATGATGAGGTTGATATGGCCAACCAAATTATTTCGTTTCCTGTAGCTACACGTGTTAGCTCCACAGGGACCATTAATGGCACACTGTTGGTGAACGATGAAGGTGTCCCTATAAAGCACGTACAACTCCCAGATAAATTTTAATATTTTAGCTATTTCATGTACTTTATCTAAAACATATTTATCATGATTTTTATTTTTAAATTAATGATAATATCTTTTTTTTATATGTAGGAAACAATGAGTTATACAGGTTTTTGGAGAGCCATGCATTGGTAATTTTTGGCCCAACCATACGCACAGGGTGGAATTCCCAGAATTCCAACCTGAAAAAAGAACTTCTAGATTATCTAGAAGCCCTTTTTGGAGTCGGCACATTTGACAGAACAGCGGTGGCTCGGGTAGCCGGCAAATATTTGAAATATACCAGGGACACCTATAGGACGCAATTGCAATTTAACCCTAGATATGAGCGTCCTCTCATAGTTCCAGAGAGTGAGTGGAGAGCACTCATCCATGACGGAAAAGAGAAAAGGGCAAAGAAAGAAGGAAAAATTCCAACTGGACCCGCAAGGTAAATTACAACTTTAATTCAATAGCTTTAATTTTCTCTATGTCTAAAATAAAAGTGTGCTATGTCATATCTGACTTCAATCTTTTGATGCTAGGTTTCCTGACACCTCAAAGAAAACCAAAGCTAGGATTGAAAAAAATATCCATCACAAGCTAGGCCAGGGCGGCTACTTGAAACTAGCCACAAGAATTGTAATTAAGTAGCTAAACATCTTATAATTAATTGTATCGCCTTCCAACATTTTTGTAATCCTATAAAATATGATTAAAAATACACAATCATATGTCATGTAGGGTGAGGACTTCGGAACAGAAACTACGGAGGAAGATAAAAATATTGCTTTCCATTTCGGCTATCAAGCCGTAGTTGAACGTCGCAGAAGCTTGGGGCAGGTCCCAAGATCCAAAATGCCTGATAAGGTAAAACATTAACCTTTCAATATGTTTGTTTTCATCCATAAATTTAATGTCTAACAACTTTTTTTAAATCAGGGGAGCATCACTACCGACGAGGCAAATAACCCAGTTTTAGATCCAGATGTAGATGATCCTCACATGCAACCTGATCATTGTAGTGGGGACCAGGCCAACAATGCTACTATCAGTGAGGGTTGTGACGGTAATTAATTTCCACTTATAATTTTTTCTAATTATACCTTGATGGTTGTCCTTATAACGTTTTTTTTTTAAATGACAGATAATGTTTCCCTTGAGGATCTTACCACCAGAGAGGAAGACAGGGCAACAGTCCCAACGGCGACAACTGGTGCACCAGGTAAATAATCTCATTGCAATTTTTTATTAATATTACCGAACTAGTTCAATGATATTTAAAAACTGACAATTAAAATTTAATATTATCTGTTTTTGTAGGCGATGCCCCGTCACTGGATGAGACCAGACATCGTGACTACGCAACTAGGTCAGCGACGACAACTGGTGCACCAGGTAAATAATCTCATTGCAATTTTTTTATTAATATTACCGAACTAGTTCAATGATATTTAAAAACTGACAATTAAAATTTAATATTATCTGTTTTGTTAGGCGATGCCCCGTCACTGGATGAGACCAGACATCGTGACTACGCAACTAGGTCAGCGGCGACAACTGGTGCACCAGGTAAATAATCTCATTGCAATTTTTTTTTTATTAATATTACCGAACTAGTTCAATGATATTTAAAAACTGACAATTAAAATTTAATATTATCTGTTTTTGTAGGCGATGCCCTGTCACTGGATGAGACCAGACATCGTGACTATGTGTAGTGGGGACCAGGCCAACAATGCTACTATCAGTGAGGGCCATGACGGTAATTAATTTCCACTTATAATTTTTTCTAATTATACCTCGATGGTTGTCCTTATAACGTTTTTTGTTTAAATGACAGAGAATGTTTCCCTTGAGGATCTTACCACCAGAGAGGAAGACAGGGCAATAGTCCCAACGGCGACAACTGGTGCACCAGGTAAATAATCTCATTACAATTTTTTTTATTAATATTACCGAACTAGTTCAATGATATTTAAAAACTGACAATTAAAATTTAATATTATCTGTTTTTGTAGGCGATGCCCCGTCACTGGATGAGACCACACATCGTGACAACGCAACTAGGTCAGCGGCGACAACTGGTGCACCAGGTAAATAATCTCATTGCAATTTTTTTTATTAATATTACCGAACTAGTTCAATGATATTTTAAAAATGACAATTAAAATTTAATATTATCTGTTTTTGTAGGCGATGCCCCGTCACTGGATGAGACCAGACATCGTGACAACGCAACTAGGTCAGCGGCGACAACTGGTGCACCAGGTAAATAATCTCATTGCAATTTTTTTTATTAATATTACCGAACTAGGTCAATGATATTTAAAAACTGACAATTAAAATTTAATATTATCTGTTTTTGTAGGCGATGCCCCGTCACTGGATGAGACCAGACATCGTGACTACGCAACTAGGTCAGCAGTGCGGGTCGAAAGGCACGAAACAGGAGCAGAGCACAATGATATTGATGATGTAATTAGGAGCTTTAGAAATAGGAAGAAGAAAAAGAAAATTTGATAATGTAAAATATTGTATTATTATAAGAAAAACGTTACCATACTTGGAACGTTTTTTGCGTTATTATAAAAACTCATTTATCATACTATTTTTATGTCAAGCATTAATTGTTTTTTATTAGTTATTGAATATTTTTTTTTATGCTCATGAAAGTAAAAAATGAAATATAGATTGGGTATTGGGGAATTGAAAGTGATGTGAGGGGGGGGAGGGGCCATAAGAGCTTCCACTTTCACATGGTTGGCCCTGTTTAGTAGAGAATAATTTATTGGAGCGATTTAATCTTGGAGAAAACCTCCCTTGATCTAGCGTAGCAACAAAAAAGTAACTGTTGACTTAGTTGCTACTCTTTCAGATCGTGGGAGGCTTGTTCCAAGTTCATGCGACTCCAATAAATTGTTCTTGAAACGAAGAGGAGCTTATTCAGGTATGTTTTGACATTTTCAACATATGTTCTAACATTATCATAAGAATGCATCTTAGAGTAAAATATACTACATCAATTACTTGTATTTATTGTATAGATAATGATGGATTTTGATTGACTTGGCAGTGCAGGTACAAATCCTCTTGCATCATGAGCAATACAACTTGTCAACCAGGGTCATGTCCAAGATATTTTTGCTTGTGCACTTGACCAGGTTTGTAATGTCACATTTTGTAAGTTCCTTTACAGTTCATAATTCAATATTAAGTTTGTTCATGATTATTATCTAGGGTTTTTGTATGTGTTTTTTCATCTATTTGATTGTAAACAACTCTGCATGTTTCCTGTTGTTCAGTATGATTTCTCCCATTACCACTCCCGGGATGAATCAAACTTTATTGTTACATAGGTTACTTTATTGTTACTATGATTTCTCCATTTACGATTTCATAGGTTACATCATGTAAAGTTGTCAATCTCAGGTTGGTGATGAGCTTTAGTTCTCCAGATTTGGGGCTTTTCTGATATTTTTTCCCTCATGTCATTCCTGCATCACCTCGTTGTTTGAGCATGCCAATTGTCTACCACTTGTACCAATTGGCACATGTCAATCCCTGAGTGGTGCCACATTTCACCTATTTTCATTGAGAGTTTAGGGTTTCTCTAACATAGCTTCAGAAATCTGATTCAGTGCCTGCTTGAATATTGTCACATAATACTCATGGTTTGGATTGATGAGCATGTTATGAATGGTTGGTTGATTCATAATAACCACCCATATAGTCATCTTGAGATATCTCAGAAGTTTTCTCGGGTTTCCTTTTTCACCGTTTCTAGTGGGTGGGATGGTGTGGGGTGATCCATCAATACTGGTGCTCTTGTAGTAGGGAATTTGTTTTTGGGGATATAAAGGAGAATTTGATGTAGATATTCCATTGGATGCATTCATAGATGGGCACGAGAGGTCAAGAATTTAAATTAAAAATATGCAACCTCTAGCATGGCAACCTGAAGGCCGCGAGAGACACTGGTTAAAGATTGTTTTGTGCTGGCCTTAATATAGTCGTGATTTATTTCTATTATCTTAATGCAAATATATAGTCCGGTCTCATTAAAATGAGGATTGTGGTTGCATTTCTCTTTGGTTGTTTCTCTCTTAATGCTCCAGAAGTTGCCAAAAGTTGCGATAGTTGTTTAGTTTTCCTGTTACAACTTAAAAGTGGTTTTTAGCAATGGGAGTCATGTTTTTTAAGGTTCATACTAATATGAAGATCTTGTAACTCTATATTCAGGATAAGAGAAGATGGCCTCTGCTTTGGGCAGTATGACAACAATTGCCACATCTACCTCATTGGGTAACAATGGAAAGGGGAAGAAGTTGGGTGCAATGTTTGATAATTATGGCAGATAATTGTCTTCTCTTTCAGTTTTTTCACCCATTTCCTTTAATCGCTCAAGCAGAAGAGGGACTCTGAGATTACGCGACAGAGAGAAGGTAGTTAATACAAGAGCTATGGAAAAGGAGTTGTACTTCAACAAGGATGGCTCAGGGACAAAAAAATTGCAGGTCAGAGAAAAAATTATGTTTAAAGGAAGGTCACCTGCACGTGAAACTTCACTGCGGTGGATCTTTCCTTGTCCACTTATATTCGATTTTAATGTGTTATTTTAATTTTTCATGGAGGGTTGTTTTGGCATATGGTCCGGCATTCAATTGCACACTTACTGAAAGCATTGTCAATTTGTCTTGCAGGCGGTGTGAACAAACTTGCTGATCTTGTTGGAGTCACCCTTGGGGCGAAGGGCAAAATGTTGTCTTGGAGAGCAAGCATGGTTCTCCAAAAATAGTTAATGATGGTGTGACAGTAGCTAAGGAGGTAATTTGTAGATGTGTGCTCTCGTTTTCTTTTTAACGTTGTATTAGTTCCCCCTCTTAAATGTCTTAGATTTGGTAGGCATAATTTGAAAACTCAAAGGTGAAAGGAAACATATTTGTTACCCAGTGGTCTACTTGGCCTATGGACTAGCCACATTAGAGTAATTCATAAAGATTTTCACAACAATAAAAGGAAAGGGTTATGGCTGAGTCAAATTTTATTTTTATTGACAGTGTAATGAAATGTATCTCAATGCTATGGTTTTGGCCTTTTTATTGGTTGAATTAGAGGACCCAGTTGAAAATATTGGGGCCAAGTTGGTAAGGCAAGCTGCGGCAAAGACAAATGATTTAGCTGGGGATGGAACCACAACATCCGTTGTTCTTGCACATGTTGGAATATTGAAAAATTCCAGAACAATGAATGGAGAATAAATCTCCCTTCCTCTAACACAGAGAAAATAAAAATTTCTTTGACAGGAGACAGAGTTTTAATACTTTGAAAACAAACTTCTATTCCCTTCAATAACTCAAAAAAAAACTATTACACTACTTCCTCACTGAGAGGGATTACAAAATTATGACTGCTACAAAACGCAGTGCATAAAACCAACTCACTGTCTGTTCAAAACAAACATACTCTGCCTCTAAAACACTCTACTGTGTTTTTCACTTTTGACTGCTTTTATTAACACTAATCATAATTTGTCATTTTTAATATACTGCTGTGTATATGTGTAATAAAAATTTACGTACTGTCTATAAAACAAACTACCAAGCTTTGTTGTCCTTTTTATTTTTATATGCCGTAACATATAAAACATATTATAATAAACTCTCTTTTAAAAAAAAATAAAATTAAAACTAAATTCTATGACCCACCTTTCATTTCGCATATGATATATATATAACATATGTTTAAAACATATATATATATTAAACTATCAAAACATTAAAGAACCCTTTCCGTCGGACTTCAAAAGTCTGAATAGATTGAATTTCAAACCAAATTCGCGTTCCAAAATGGGATGCTGACGTCTGCCTAATTTTAACTCGAATTCTCAATCCAATGTGCCCTATAACAAATTCGGGTCCGGTTTTCAGGTTTTCAGATTCCCTTCAATTTCATGTGATCCAATATTAATGCTCCACGTGTCCTCCTTTTGAATTTACAAAACTAGGGGGTAAATTTCTGTTTGTTTAATTTCTGGTTGGTGAATTGCGTTAATGCTGGTTGTTGTGTTTAAATACAATCCTGTACAGAAATATGGCCGCGGCCGTCTACAAAAAAAACTTGCAGGAATTTTAAATGCTGAATTAAATTTCTGGATGGCATGCAAGCAACCTCCAAAAAAAAATGTTGCTGCTGCATCCATCCTTCTGCTGCAGCAGTTGAAGTTAAAATTCAACAGCACAGGGTTTAATAAGTGAGGGTGTAAAGGTAACTTTTTGTTGATAGTACTGGATTAAGATCATCTATTCATTTTTGTAGGGTATTCTGGTGTTTTGTTTTTTAGTTTTGGGTTGGGCTTATTGAGTCTAAGATAATTTTTGAGTGAAAAAATTGCTATCAGGTATTAAAAAATTTTGGTTCTTTTGTCAAAATTTATGAGCTTGTTAGGAAATGCAAAACTGACAATGGTTGTATCTTAAATTTGTGGAAAATAATTTGAAATGAAACCTTTTTGTTTAGGTTGTTGCAGCAGGTGCAAACCCCATTCAAATTACTAGGGGCATTGACAAGACAATAAAGGCCCTTGTTTCGGAACTCAAAATTTTGTCAAAGGAGGTAAACGCTTGCCTTTTGAGTAGGCTGGTTTTCCTTTTTGCTGATGATTTGGTGTATCTAATTGAATTAGTTGCCTAAGGTATTTTTGGTTGCAATCTCCTTTTCATTTTTCATACAGTATTAGCCTTGTGGAATACATTTGATTGTGTGGTCTTGTTAGATCTACAACATTTGTAGTTGTTTAGTCTTATGGCCGAGGTGAACTTTTATTATGGAAATAGTTGATGCAATATTGTCATTTAATCCTTACTGCAGGGTAGCATGTTGAGAAGTTTCTTGTGAAACATTTGGTATTCAAAATGATACTTGATCCTATACAACATCATGCACTTGACTTCAAAATTCATATTCAAAGTGTGCCAGACAATTTTTGCAAAATTTCAAATATTTATGTTGTTTTAAACCATTATATTTTTCATGTATTGGATGCTAAAAATGAGAAAAAGACTTTGGTATGAAACCAACTGGTGAATAATTTCCAGCAAAACAACCACTTCCAAGACATGATTTAGAAGTAGAACATATGTACTTATGAAGCATAGAAAGATATCCTCGATGCATTGTCAATGTTTGGCTAGGGTTATTTTTGGAGAAAATAACTCCTTATTCCTAGAATAGTGATCTTCAATACAAGTAAATGCCAGAGAAGAGAGATCATCGTGTGACATAAACATATTAACAAAAGTGAACAGGGAATGATTATTAATTATGGCATACTAAGTTGTCAGTGATTTTGACTATTTGTCTTTAACATGTAAAAATGTTAAATTCCAAACTTACATCATCATGGTTTGGCATCATGAGCTTGACTAATTGTCCACCATGCTCATAATTCCATTGTTGTATTCATATCTATAAACAACGTTTCAAATAATAATAAAAAATTTCTATAAGAAAAATCCAGACCTCCATGCTGCTGCTCCTTGTGAGACAAAGTCAAAATTGCATTACACAATCTGACACATAAGAATCTTCTATATCCCGGTGGTATGTATCCAAATTCTTATAATAGTGTCTTCAAGACTTATGTTGACATTGCCAATGAGATATTTAAGCAATGAAAGATGGAGCCTTCTTCATTGTTGTATATGTAACAGTCTTTTATTAATATAAAGATCGATGGTTTTGTCTTTCTGAAAATGAAATGTAAAAATAATTTATTATGGTCAATTGAAAAGTTTTTTTTTTAAAGCTTTTCATTATGGAAGGGCAACATAGATATATGCCCTTCTAATTGAAATTCGGACCTGCCCTTCAAATTTGATCACTGTGTGGGACCTTAACAAACAATAAAACTATTTCGCCGCGCGTTATATAAAACATATAACAAAACCTTTGTCAAAACTTCAAACGAACCCTTTAGCCGTGGGTATTTCATCACGAATTGATCATTTTACCATGTACCTTCTTCTAGAGGAATATTCTTCCACTTGATTAGGTACTTCATAATGGTTATATGTCAAAGAGATACATAATGTTTATCTATAATTTTTTGTGGTTCAAAAATCAACTTTCATTCTTCATCTAATTTTGGAAGTTCTATTTGCATTGGCATATTTTTTCCCAAAACCTTTTTTAGGCAAGATATATGAAAAACCTTATGAATGCAAGAAGAAGGAAAATATAACTTCTATACCACTTGTGCAATCCTATGAATAATTATTTAGGGCCATAATATTTTTGAGCTAATTCTTTATTCTTCTTTTTCTTGAATGAAGATTGCTTATAATGCTATAATCTAAAAAATACCCAATTACCCTCCTCAAATTATCTTTCACTTCAATGTTGTTCCTCTTGTTGTTTTATCATGTTTCATGTCATTTGAAGGTTTTCCATAATAATTTTCAAAGTTTCTTTAGTATTTTCCATATGTGACTCTGTTTCCTATACTTTGGACTTATCTTGCAAAAGTATGAGATACTAGGAGTTGGATATCCATAAAGGGCCTTAAATGGGGAAATTTTAGTAGATGTGTGATAGGTAGTATCATATTACCATTCTTCCTTGACGAACCCACTTCATCCATTAAGATTGCTTTTCTAAAGAGTAACATTGTAGATAACCTTAAAAACATTTGTTAACTATTTTTGTTTCACCATTTGATTGTGTTTGATATGTAGAACTCATGGCAGCTAGTGTTTCTCCACTCATATTAAATAATTATTTCCAAAAGTTTCTTGTTACTATTACTTTAGAAAAACCATGAAGACTATGAATTTCTTTCACGGACACTTCTGCCACTTGGCTTGTTGTTTATGTACTTTGAGCTCTACAAAAAAAATCTACAAAATTTTTCTATATAAATGACCACAAAAATGTAATACTTACCTTTATAATTCAGTAACCCTGTAATAAAGTCTATTGATATATCTTCTAGTCTTTGAATATGTATGTGGAATGGTTGAAGTAACCCTAGAGATTTTACTATCTCTCTTTTATTTATTATGCAAACCTGACCTTCTCTTACAAAATTTTGAATATCTTTCTTGATTCCTTCCAAAAATATATTTTTTGATCCTTTGAGATGTTTTAAGGAACCCTGCGTCCTACCATCAAAGAGACATGGGACTCCCTTAATATTTTTTTATTCAAATATGCTTGCGTGCATAAAAATATTCTACATTTGCACCAAAGTATATCTCTCTTTCACTCCCAATGCTCCATAGATTTCATCCCATCCTTTATAAATTTTAGTTTTTGTTTAGTACTATTGTCATTTTTCCATTATTGAAAGCTTCTTCTAGCCACCTAGGAATAGAAAATGTAATTGGATATAAATTTGAGGCCTCTTCTATTTTAGAAAGAGCATCATGTACTAAATTTTCCTTACCCTTTTTGCAGATTATCTCAAAATTAAAACTTTTCATTTTTCTCCTCATTTTTGTTAATCTTCCACTGAAATCCATAGCTTCAAAAAATACTTTATGCTATCATGGTACATCTTGAATTTAAAGTACCTCCCAATGATATACTATCCCCATTTTTTATTGCATGTAATATTGCTTCCATTTATTTTTCATACGTAGATTTCACCAAATATTTTCTTTGAATTCCTTGCTTTTAAAAGCCAATGATATCCCTTATTGTGTTAATGTTACGTAAATTCTTTGTCCTAGTGCCTCACACTCTACTATGAATGTTTTACCAAAAGTAGGTGCAACCGATGTTGGTGTAGAAGACATGGCATCCATTAAAAGAGAGAATGCCAAAGTAGCCTCATCATTCCATATAAATGATATTTTCTTCAAGAGATATGTGAGTGGACTTGAAATGCATGCATAATTCTTAGAAAATTATCAATAATATCATGTAAGTCTAGAAAATCTTCTAAGAACCTTGATTTTCTTAGGAATAGGTCATTTTGTAATAGCTTGCATCTTTTGAGGCTCCAACTTCACTCCTTCCTTTAAAACAATATGAACCAAATACTCGAATTCTTATTTCCCAAAAGCACATTTGGATATTTATACATAAAAATGATTGTTCTCAATAATTTATATAACTTTTCCACATGTTTAGTGTGGTATTCCCATGATTTATTATAAATATGTGTATTATCAAAGAAAACCAACACAAATTTTATAAGATGGGATCAAAAAAAATTGTTCTTAAGTCGAGCCCTCCGGACTTCAAACGGCGATAAACCATAATTCAAACCAAATTCGCGTTCCAAAATAGCCTGCTAACGTCGGCCAATTACCAAATTCGCGTTCCAAAATAGCCTGCTGACGTCGGCCAATTTTGTGACGCGAAAACCAAATGAATTCCGCCCTAATATTTTTCGGGTCCGAAGTTGGGCTGGTGTACGGAGGGAGAGTTGTGACGCGAATTTCTTATCAAATTCGCCCTAATCTTTTTTGGGTCCGGATTTCCACTGCGCGAGCAGCCCAAACAAAGATCTTCTCTAATCAATTTCTGCCATGTGTCCTCAATCAAAACTTGCCCTGCTCCCGGCTGCGGGTGCATTCGATGGCGTTTAAGGCGATGGGACATGGATGTGGTGATTTCATATCAATCGCATTAAGTTTTAACATTGTTCAATTAAGTTCCAAGGTTTTCACATCAAATCTGCATTAATTAATTTTTAACACTATTCAAGATCGGACCTCCACTCATGTTAGCGATTCTGCATGCTCCAATATGATCCGACCTTCGACTCTCATTAATGATTAGAGATTAATTATGACGGGCGTCCTTCGATTGCATTGCATTCGGGTCGATAAAATGGTGTTTCGCTATGGTTTTTCAGACGAGCTAGTTGCTGGGTTACACTACCTGCTCACTGTGAAGAGAAGGAGAAGTGGCCAGCTGAACTGCTGCTTATACCTTGCTCCATATCTGCATTTCTCTCGGTCTCGTCTGTGTCTGTCTTCCTCTGTTTCTTGGAATTCTGCTTCTTCGTCTCCTCTTGTGCCCACTGCTAGTGAGACTGCACCCATGCCTCGCCTGCGTCAAAGGATGCGCTGCCGTAGGGGGAGCACTAGAGGTCAACCCCTGCGCGCTCCCTCCAGCCCCTCAATTGAGTCGTCTTCCATCCAGTCCAGCGATTATTACGCAGGTCGCTATCCAAATACTAGGAGTGGGCGGGGTCGGGTTGTAGGATCTGGCCACCATATGGATTCCCCTGCTCCTCGTTTCCCCACCGTTAGTTCACCTTCTCCCACGTCGCGCACTACGCAATTTTCCTTTAATTGCTCTCTCAACTGCCCACAAATCATAGCTTCAGTCACTGTGGTTTTCCGTGAGGAGGCCCAAATGGAGGAAGAATGCACCCGTCCGGCAGGTCTGAGCTCGGAAAAAGTTGGCCAGCATTTCGGCCTTCATGAGGGGAGCCATGGCATGAATATGGAGGTAGCACCTAGCGATCCTGGACCTTTCGAAGGATGGTGCCGAATCATCGAGGAGTCGGAGGAGTAGTTTGGTTAATTTATTTTTCTTGCTTCGCGGCCCACTTAATTGGGCTACTTTTAGATTATTTTACTGTGCTGGACCTTTGTAATATTTTTGAATTTTGTAAATTAAACGTTCAAGACTGGTTTCCTCGTATGAGGGCAGTCTTCTTAATTTTTTTATTTTTTGATGACAAATTTGCCATGAGTCTGGGCAATGATTTTGACTTCGGTGTAATTTTATTCCCATTGTTAATAGATTAAACTTACTTAGAAAACAAAATGTTGCCCTGTTTCTATTTTAAACCTGTTTTTTGAAATACAGAGCCATGTTTATATGGTCTACGTATTATACTCTTTCTCTGTATATCTACAGGAAACTTTTTGCTATGAACAGGGTGGATGCTCTAGCGGGCTACTAATGGAAACAAGCGAGCTGAACCTTACATCTCGGATGCAACAGATGGTTACCAATTTTGGAATCAAGCGAGCCTGATCTTACAAGCGAGCCTGGGTTTCTGCAGCTGGTTTTTATTTCCAGGAACAAGCGAGCCAGAACATACAATTGACCCTGGGTTTATACATATTTTTTCTCTATCATGGATGCTTTTTGTGTGAGGTGTATATCAATAGTACATGTCTCTGCACATTTCTTGTATCCGCTTTATGATACTATTTTATGTGTTGACAGGTTATCACTCTGACTTCAAAACTAGCGATGCCGGTTTATTGATATGGTCTGATGGTCTTTTTATATTTTCGACATATCACACTCCTCACATGATTAGCGTTTTTCTTTGTTAAAGGATTTTGGGTACTTTAATTTGTATTTGGAACAATGGACGTCGGTACACTATCTGTTGCTTTACTATTCTACATACTGCTATTTCACTTTCTTATAGATGCCTCGGGCATATTTGGATGCTTTCTCAGATTTGTCGATAATCTCCATGTGGACTGTTACTAGGTTTTATATCATGTCCATGTATGTGACATGGGGTATTTTTCTATCATTGTCTGGGGTGGGACTTCCACTTTTCTGGATGGATATTTGGGTTCCAGTCTTCAGATGTGAAAATGTAATGACTTCATGGACTTTTTTACTTCATATAATATATTCAAAACAACGTTTTTTCTCTTGTAAAAAAAAAATGATTAATGTTTATCACTCTGCCTTCAAAACTAGCGATGCTGGTCTATGTTGCTGGTTTATTGATATGGTCTGATGGTCTTTTTATATTTTGGACATATCACACTCCTCACATGATTAGCGTTTTTCTTTGTTCAAGGATTTTGGGTACTTTAATTTGTATTTGGAACAATGGACATCGGCACTCTATCTGTTGCTTTACTATTCTACATACTGTTATTTCACTTTCTTATAGATGCCTCGGGTATATTTGGATGCTTTCTCAGATTGTCGATAATCTCCATGTGGACCGTTACTGGGTTTTATATCAAGTCCCTGTATGTGACATGGGGTATTTTTCTATCACTGTCTGGGGTGGGACTTCCACTTTTCTGGATGGATATTTGAGTTCCAATCTTCAGATGTGAAAATGTAATGACTTCATGGACTGTTTTACTTCATATAATATATTCAAAACAACATTTTTTCTCTTGTGAAAAAAATGATTAATGTTTATCACCCTGCCTTCAAAACTAGCGATGCTGGTTTATTGATATGGTCTGATGGTATTTTTATATTTTGGACATATCACACTCCTCACATGATTAGCGTTTTTCTCTGTTCAAGGATTTTGGGTACTTTAATTTGTATTTGGAACAATGGACGTCGGTACTCTATCTATTGTTTTACTATTCTACATACTGCTATTTCACTTTCTTATAGATGCCTTGGGCATATTTGGATGCTTTCTCAGATTTTTTGATAATCTCCATTTGGACCATTACTGGGTTTTATATCAAGTCCCTGTATGTGACATGGGGTGTTTTTCTATCACTGTCTAGGGTGGGACTTCCACTTTTCTGGATGGATATTTGGGTTCCAATCTTCAGATGTGAAAATGTAATGACTTCATGGACTGTTTTACTTCATATAATATATTCAAAACAACGTTTTTTCTCTTGTGAAGAAAAAATGATTAATGTTTATCACTCTGCCTTCAAAACTAGCGATGCTGGTCTATGTTGCTGGTTTATTGATATGGTCTGATGGTCTTTTTATATTTTGGACATGTCACACTCCTCACATGATTAGCGTTTTTCTCTGTTCAAGGATTTTGGGTACTTTAATTTGTATTTGGAACAATGGACGTCGGTACTCTATCTGTTGCTTTATTATTCTACATACTGCTATTTCACTTTCTTATAGATGCCTTGGGCATATTTGGATGCTTTCTCAGATTGTCGATAATCTCCATGTGGACCGTTACTGAGTTTTATATCATGTCCCTGAATGTGACATGGGGTATTTTTCTATCATTATCTGGGGTGGGACTTCCACTTTTCTGGATGGATATTTGGGTTCCAATCTTTAGATGTGAAAATGTTATGACTTCATGGACTGTTTTACTTCATATAATATATTCAAAACAACGTTTTTCCTCTTTTAAAGTTTCATTTTTTTTTTTTAAATTGAACCTGCCGTTGGTATACCGATGCCTTGTAAGCGTCGGACTTGCGACAGCTTAAAAACGTCGGAAGAGTGACAGTATAAAAACGTCGGACGAACGACGTTCAAAACGTCGAACCACATTTCATCAGAATTGCGACAGTTTACAAACGTCGGAAGAGCGACGTTCAAAACGTCGGACCACATTTCGTCGGAATTGCGACAGTTTACAAACGTTGGAAGAGCGACGTCCAAAAATTCGGACCACATTCTGCCGAAATTGCGACCGTTTACAAACGTCGAAGGAGAGACGTTAAAAACGTCGGAGCACATTTCGTCGGAAGTGCGACAGTTTACAAACGTCGGAAGCGCGACGATTCGGGAAACTTCGGAAGAGCGACGCTTGTTTGGAAGCGATGGAAAAAGTGTCAATAGTGCGACACTTTTTAAGTGCGTAGGAACTGCGACGGTATGGAAAACCACGTTTTTCCCGCCCTCGAACTGTCGCACTTGCGATGACTATGTGTCGGAATAACGACGAATTGGCCGTCGGAAATTCCGCCAAATTTTCTAGTGCCACCTGGATCATTTAATGCAAGAAGGAAGACCCATTGCTTTTGAAAGTTGTCCAATCAAAGGAAAGTATTTACAGAAAGCTATTTATGAGAAGGAAATGTTAGCAATACTGCATGCACTAAAGAAATGGCAACCTTACCTAATGGGAAGACACTTCAAGGTAAAAACTGATCATGATAGTCTTAAACACTTTTGGAACAAATACTATCTTCAGAAGAGCAGCAAAAATGGGTCACAAAGATGTTGGGTTATGACTTTGAAATAATCTACAAAAAAGGGAAGCTAAATGTTGTTTCAGATGCACTCTCAAGAAAGAATGAAGAGGTGGAAGCATTGGTTTGTGCCATTTCTAGTATCCAACCAGATTGGATAACCGAAGCAAGGGATGAATGGAAGAAGGAAGAAGAAGTGTGGACACTCATTCAAAATTGTAGGAAGATCCTAGTACATCTGATACATTTAGTTGGAAAAATGATTCCTTATGGTACAAATAACGCTTATATCTTTGTAAGAATTCCAAACTAAAACAAAATATTCTTTTGGAATTGCACACTTATCCTTTAGGAGGACACTCAGGATTTTTAAAAACTTACCATAAGGTGAAGAAAGAAATTTTTTGGGATGGCCTTAAATATGATATTCAAAAGTTTGTGGCGGAATGTTTGGTTTTCCAGCAGAATAAATTTGACACAATTAAGACCTCGAGTCTTCTACAACCTTTATCCATTCCAAGCCAACGTTGGGAGGAGATTTCAATGGATTTTATCATAGGTTTACCTAAGTCCGAAGGAAAGAGTGTCATCATGGTGGTAGTTGATAGACTTACCAAGTATGCACACTTTTGTGCATTATCTCATCCATTTAAAGATAGTACAGTTGCTACTACGTTGATGGAAACAATTCAAAAGCTACATGGAAACCCAAAGGTTATTGTGAGCGACAGAGATCCCATTTTTACAGGAAATTTTCGGACGAAGTTATTTTCTTGTTTGGGTACTCAATTAGCTCATAGCTCATCTTATCATCCTCAATCCAATGGTCAAACTGAGAGTAAATAAATGTTTGGAAGGATATCTTCGTTATTTTGTATCTGATAAACAAACACAACAGGTCAAGTGGTTACCTCTCACTCAATGGTGGTATAACACTTCCTTCCATACAACAGCGAAAATGACCCCATTTATGGCACTTTATGGATATCATCCACCATCCATCACATCATCTTTAAGAGAAAATTCGAAGGTTCAAGCAGTGGAAGATCACATCGAGCATCAACAAAAATTTCTCCAACTCTTAAAGGATAACCTGAATTTGGCACAAAATTGAATGAAACAATAGGCAGATCAACATCGCAGCGAGAGAAGTTTTATGTAGGAGACTGGGTATTTTTACGGCTACAACCATACAAACAAATGTCCCTCAAGCAAGCTAAGAAGGATAATAAATTATCGCCAAAGTACTATGGTCCTTACAAGGTGTTGCAAAAGATTGGTACTATGGCATACAAATTGGAGCTTCCTGCTTCTTCACGAGTGCATCCAATTTTCCATGTTTCATGCTTAAGGAACGTTATAGGTGAAAATCTTCTAGTTCAAACAATATTGCCTGAACTTGATGAGGAAGGAAAAATCATATTGGAACCTGAAGCGGTCACGGAAACAAGAACTCAACAGCTACGAAATCGATCAATTTCAGAGTACCTCATCAAATGGAAGAACTTACCCACTGAAGATTCTACATGGGAGGATGAGAATTTTATACAGAAGCACCCATAGCTACTCAAGCATTGACGACAACACTTTTTTAAGGAGAGGGGCATGATAGGTCCCTATATTATTAGTATAGTCCCTTATTGTTGTTAGTGTAACCCCCTTATTGTTATTATTGTACCCCTGTAACCCCCATATTGTTATTATTGTGCCCTTAAATTATTATTGTTAGGTCGGCTAGGATTACATTGTGGCCCACTAGGATTACATTATGGCCCCATGGACTCCTATATATAGAAAGGAGGTTTTTGTAAATTGTATCATCCAATAATTGTTCATTCATGTAATGTATTGGAGGTTTCCCCCTCAAAGTGGCTTATTTCTAAGGCGTTGATATCTCTTTTTTTATATTTTTGGAGCTAGTTTCACAACATCTTCATTGTTTATTTCCATCAAGTTTATTTAGGTGTCCTGGTCTTCTTCATGTTGTTGTGAACTTTCAACATAATTTTCTTGGAAATGTGTTCTAATTTGTTGATCGGGTACAACTTCTCTTGTTTTACCAGTATTAGGATTTTTCCTAAAGTTTGGGTTTCTAATTTGGGGACCTTGTTGATTTTCCCACTGAGGTTTTCTTTCCATGTTTTTTAGTTTATCCATTAGTATTTCTACATTTTTAAATAAACTATCTATATTAACATATTAAGTGGAAGGTTCTTCCTTAATGGTCACTCTCCTCTCATTCCTTATCCTTGCTCTTTTAGCTAGTAAGTTAGCTTATAAACTAACTACATTACTCTGCATCTGTTCTAATGTTTCAGGGTTTCTTTCTCTTTATTGATAGGAAATATCTGTGTCAAAACCATCTAGAAATTTAATTATGGATAAGTCTGGTGGAGGTTTGATATTCACTGGAATTGCATTGTAAATATTATTAAACCTAATACAGTAATCCTGAACAGATTCATTAGGAGCTCTTCTAATATTCTCATATTCAGATAATTTCTGGAGAGGGGTTTTCTTTCTTTCCCATCTACTGATAAACAATCGGTGGAAAGCAGCTAAATCAGCAATATGGCCAGTAGGTAAAGATTTAAACCATTTTTTAACATCTCCTGCTAGTGTTTGTGCAAATAATCTCATTTGTACATCCTCTTCATCAATTTCATGTAACTCAAAAAAGTCTGTCATTTTATCTACATGTTGTTTAGCAGTATACTGACCAGTACCATCGAACTAAAATTTTTTACTCTGGTAATCTTGTGGCATGGCATGTAAAGGGGCATGTAAGACCAAAGGGGAAAATTTGGTTGCAATGGCTAAGATTTTAGCTCGACTAGGAGGTAAAGCAATGGCGCTTGAATATGGACTTGAAACCTTTAAAGATGAACTCAAAACGTTAGGTTGGAGAGGAAGTTTAGGTATGAATGGTTTTGTGGAATGAACTGTGGTGGAGATTATATATGAGGTGGTAATGAATGGAGTTGTATTTACAGTTTCTGAAGATACTGTAGTGAGCTTAGGAGTAGCAAAAATTAGGGCAACTAATTCAACTAACCGTTGAAAATAGGCTTCGTCTATGTCTTATATCAAAGTTGAAGTTAAAGAATCAAGTTTGTCAAAAGTATCAAGAACCTATTGATCTAAATCAAGTTGTATAGTATCCTTATTTTATTCAATAAATTGAATAAAATTGGTGTCTATTACAGTATCATGGTCATGTTTAGTACGAAATAAAGAATTCTCAAATGATAAATGAAATTGAATATCCCCTATGCTTGATAACTCCTTAGGAACTGAATTTGCTTTGATTAACTCACTACTACTTCTTAGACTTTTTACTTTTTTAGATTTTCTTAAAATTCTATCAGGATCATAACGAATTATAGAAGGTTGTAGATGAGGATGAGCCTTGGTATAATATGTTCTTTTAGAAGCCAAAATCTTAACTTTATTTGATAAATTAAAACAACCCTTTAAAACCTTAATGTGAAAAATGGGGAAAATTGTTTCCTTTAAGATTTATTTTAACTAGGAACTGGTTTTTTTCACCAGTATGGTTGCCAATATGTTATCACTCTAAAATTTCAAAAGGTTTTTCTTTTGTTAAAAAATAATATCAAAGGTAACTACAAACCACTTTTGGAGCTTAGGATCTAGCCTTCCTAAACTCATAGAGGGCTCTCTCTATATGATTTAACATTGTTTAATCAATGGATATTAGGATAGTTATGTATGCTTGGTTTGGTTGGTGGAATTAGTGATTTAGATGAATAGGTACTTATCAACTTTCCATTGGGCTATGGAGTCAATGTGCTTTGAAAAAGAACGGAATCAAATTATAAGGAAAGTGTTACAGGGCACGATAGGTGAGTAATATCAGATCTCAAGGCTAAATGGTGAAGTGATTTTTCAATCGGGATCAATGAGAAATTAAGAATTCCTTAAACCAGATAATGTAGAAGGGTGAAGAAGTCAATCGGGATTAGAGGGGAATTAAGAATTCTCTAAGCCAATTATTAGAAGAAAACATAGAAATGCATAACAATCAAAAGCAGAGTGTAACATTTAAACAAATTCTGCAGTAAAACTCTTGTTATAACATTCAAATTTAGAACACATATGAGTTTATGGAATACTTAGAAATAGAACATCAACAATTGAAATGCATACTTCACTGAGATAGATCATCACATGAATCCTATAAATAAGTTTCTCTATAACTTGTTCATTCTATCGACTGGAAATTAGTACAATAACCTGTAGGCAAGAGATCAATCAGCTAACTAAATGTTCAGAAGTCTAAACTTGAACGACACTTGATACTTCAAATGATGAAGTATTTATACAAAACATTACAAAAAATATCCTATGAACTGACTAGGATTTATTTTAGGAAAATAAAATATCTTTATGAAAAAATATAGTGACACCTTCTAACTAACTGATATCTCGCCCTGATTTCTTTGATTGTTGTTGCCTGTTTGTTTCTTTCATCGGTATTCTTTCACCTATGTGTTATTTCACCTTTTATAGTAAGTAACACCATTTATCCAACATTTCTTCGCCTAGGATTTTGATTTTCATCATCCTGTGGTAAATCTCATCTACCTCTATATATTTGGAAAACGTAGGCTTATTTACAAAAAGGTGATTTACCTCATGCTGGAGGTAAAAGAAGTTTTCTAAAGTTTGAAGGAGCACCTTGCCTATGGGAATTCCCTTCATTGAGGAACTGTTGGAAGTTTCTTTGGCTACTTCCCTCATATTATTATCATAATATTCATGTCTCATGGGTTTGTCATTTATTACTAGAGGATTAGGCAGACCTTTCTATCTCAATACCTCAAACTTGTTCAAAAGCCTGTTCACTGCGAGTTACATAGTTTCAAATTTCTTGTCAAGCTGTATCATCATATTTCTCTTGCAAATCACTTTCTTCAACTCTAAGATATTTTTTGTTCTTTTAGCTATCCCGAGCTCTTCCAATTCATATTTATTTTTAGAATTCGGGAATTTTATTATTTCAGAGGCTTCCTCTGGTTTCTTTCCAAGATTGGCTTTGAACTTTTGAATTGCATCACCAGCCTCCTTTATCAAGTCACTCTGCTCAAATGTAATATGTATAGAAGGCCAAATATCATTAATTGAGTTAATGATATTGGCCCACAATTGTTGTTTTGCTTGGGCTAAAGGTTCTTTTAGTGACGACTCTTTTCCTAGCTTGTGGATTCTGTCAGTCAATCTATTGGCTTTCTGTACTTCATATTGATGCATTACCTCTGCCAATTTCTTTCCATATTCTAAGTTGTTTACTTGTTCTTTAAGCTTGTTAATCTCTGTAGTCCAAATGGACATATCTTCCATTGCTTTGATTAATTTGTTGGCCTTATCAATGGGATGGGTTGTTGGTATTGCTGATGCTAATGCTGATGTAGTTACTAGACCTGATGTAGATGTTGGAGCTGAAGTAGATGCTATGGAAATAGCAGCAATGGGAATTTCTTCCATGCTAGTTTTCTTTTCCTATACAATCTTATCCATCTCTGATTCCATTTCCTTTAATTGCGTTGTCAACTGGATGATTAGATTCGTCATTTCATCCTTTTGATTATCTGTCTCCAAAACCTCCTTGATTTGTGGATGCTCAGTAGTTGGTAATTTTAATTGCTCCTTCAGTGCAGTTATGTCTGCTTTTTTCTTCTTGATAAGCTCTTCTGCTGCTTTGATGTCTTTTGGATTATAACTAACTTATATTAACAAATCTTCTAGTGACTTAATCTTGTTGTCTTTTGCGTGTGATGAGGCACTCTCTATATTTCACTGTGACTTTATCTTTTCTAGAGAGTTCTGCAACTTCTGAACACTTAGATCTTTATGTGTCATGGTTGAATATATTATCTCTCTTGACTGCTTATATAATTCAATTTGGTCAATTGGATGCATATCCTTGGTAGGAACTTCAAAGCTTGTTTTTTTATAGTCTTCTGAAGTTTTGGGGGCCTTTACCTTCGGCTGTAGGAATGTCATCTGCATTGTCTTTGTCTTGAGGTCAAAATTTGAAAGCAACCTACTCCGATCACTAGGATTTTTCTTCTAGTATTGTGCATATGTAACAACTTTCAATTCTTCATTTTTTGTTTTAATATCTTTATATTTCTCCATGATATCCTTTTCCTTCTCAACTGGCTTGCTGGGTGATGAAATCCCTACACTATTTTTCTTTTGAATGATTTGTGCACTAGAAGTTGATGGAAGAGGTATTTCTTGTGAAAGTGTTATAGGTGCATCATCCCTGATAACAATATCTGTTTCAATGGTTTCTTCCTGCTCTATCACTGGATTTAGATTTTTTCTTTCTTTCTGTACATAAGCTTGAATTTACTATTAGATGTAGTCTTTTCTGAATAAGAGCCTTCTTCTCAAGCCCTTTTTGAATTTCTATCCTGTGGGGTTGGAGTAAGTAGGGTGGAACTAGTATCAAGCTACTTCTCCACCTCCTGTAGAGTTTTTTCCAACCACTTTGACTAGTTGGAATATTTCTCAATCTCAGGCTTAGATTCATGGATGAAAGGGGTGAGTTTAAACTTAACCCTTAATTTACTTATGACACCCAAGGGGTCATATGACCATTTGAAACTGTTGTTGAACTTTAACTCTTGTAGGCATCTGTCTGCTTCATTCCCTGCATTCCTACTGTTGCATATAAAAGGCCCTAGTTCATTTTTCTTTATCTTGAACTGAGTTTTATTTTTGCCTGAAAGGAAATCTATCTCATCAAAATTCAAGATCTGCCTGATGTACTCTAAAGAAAATATCCTCATTGGGAGGAATTTGGGAAGCTTATAAGGAACTAGTTGGCTTCCATACACTTTGATCTTTGTGTGATTCTGGTATAAATACCAGTCTCTTGTCTTGCTCTGATCTGATAATTGTAGAACCTTTTTTATTTCATCATTGATTCTGGGCTAAATGTTATTGCTAAGCATATTAACCATTGGGTAAACAAAAGAATTAATTAAGTATTTGAAACTAAATTCATTGGAATCCTTTCTGATCAAGGATGTCCAAAAGATTACAGACTGGGGATTACCCTCCGTGTCCAGTTTTTGTAGGTTGACTGCAAACCTTTCTGATTGAAAATATATGAACAATTGAAATAATACTTAAGAGTATTTCAACACTCCTTGTTCTGGCATTTTTATCAGTTGATCATGCATTGTATCTACCAGGAATTGGGCAAAGATGAAGAGTATAGATGGAGGTTGGCCTGGAAAAAAAGTAGAGAGGAAACCAATGATGGATTCATCTACCGACTCATCAGTGAAATATCCTAAAGTACAGGACATCATGGTCACAATTTGTTTGGTTCGTTATGAAAACATTGTAACAGAGTATGGTGGGTTGTTTTTAGGAGTTTCTACTGATTGAGGGAGGAAAATATGAAATATTTGAAACCTTTTAGGGAAATATAAATTTAGATAAAGATAAGTGAGGGTTTCAATGGAGAAAGGAACTCCCTCTGGTTGTGATGGAATTTGCAGCATTTGGTTAATGGATTGAGCAGTGATAGTAAATAGTATTTCTTGGTCAGGGGTAACTATGGCTCTTTCATTTGGAAAATAGTTGAGTTGGCACAATCTGATGACTTGAGGGAATTGGTAGGTCTATGGGAATGTGTATTTTGGTAGGTTATATTCCCACAGATGTATATCATCTTCGTGATCAGCAAATTTGTCTTGGCTCCAACAATGGAGCTCCAAAAGGTTGGTAGCAGTCACAATGTCGTTTATTTTAAAGTATTTATCGACCAAAGGAGTGTGGTCAACATCTAACAGAGGTGGTTGCAAAGGGTTTACAGTTTGGATGCTTTGGGAAGCCATCAATTTGGTTCAATTATTGAATTAATAAGCTTATTTTATGGTGTAGGGTATTCATAATTACCTAGAATACCGAAGATGTGGTTGTATAAGGGGTCCAAGTAGTAGTCGGGTTTCAATTCTGGTTGGCAATGGCTTTTGGTGTCTTTCACAAATCAACAAAATATAGGAAAATAACGGAATAGGGCAGGGTTTTATTATTTTTGAACTTGGTAGTTTATTTTATGGTGTGGGTGGTTTATCACACGTCGAAAGATGGTTTAGTGGTTTAATAATGGGGGGTGTGATAGAATGTTGAAGTGACAAGTGGCAGGAGAGCGGGGGAATGAAACCACCCATTCACAACCCCCCCCCCCCTCTGTTTTAAACTTCGAATAGCATGGAGTCCGAAAGGGATCGGAGACCATTTGATTTGATCAATGGTGATCGAGTGGTAGGTAGAAGTTGTGGGTTTTCAAAGAGAGGTGGGGTCGGGTAATTAATAGGTGGAGGGTTTAAAATAAACTGGGTTGGGGAGTATATATATGGAGTTGTAAAATGAAATGGGGGGTTTATGAAACATATTAAGTGGAAAGTTTAAGAGGTATATTAGGTGGATGGGTTAAGTCAAAAAGGGGGCTCCACTTAATATTTTACGCTTTTTAAACTTTGAAAATGTGGGTATTTGTGTTTTATGAAAACATAAAGTTTATTTAAGCAGAAGGGGGTTTTAAAGGAAAGGGGTTTTTGAAAGGGAGAAGGGTCTTTAGGAGGGGAAAAGGGTTAGGATAAGGGAAAATGGTTTCCAAGAGAGAAAAAAGGGATTTAGCAAGGGGAAATGGTTTCCAAGAGAGACAAAATGGATTTTGCAAGTGGAAACGGTTTCCAAGAGAGGAAAAGTAGATTAGGATAAGGGGAAGGTGTTAGAAAATGTTTTTAATCATGGAGAAGCATAATGAGGCTTATATAATCTTTCAAAAGTACTCTACCTACCCTTTTATTCATCCTAACATTTTTTATTTCCTTTATTGGGTGCATTTGAGCTTGTTGACTCTTTTATTTTCTTCTCATAAGAAAACTAACTTATTTCTAACCTTATATCTTCCAATAGCATATATTAAAATTATGAGCTCATTTTTATTCTCTACCTAACTACTGATCTGCCAAGATTAAATGGTTTGGTCAGATCTTTATTCACTAACTATCATGACATAATATTTAAAGGCATGAATGATGAAGATTAGATTGCATGATCATCATGAATTGTGGCATTTTGGACAATTTGCACATAATTTTATTACATAAAGTAAACTAATAGTAGTGGCATTTCAATGTGCAACACTTTCAGAATTCATTTTTGCTTCTTTTTATGGGGTTCATATTTTATATATTATTTTAACTTCCTTTCTTTTAGTCCTTTGATTATTCTTTTAGGACATACCCTCTTTTCATTTTTTAATATGGAAAACATTTGCAGAAATGCAAAGGTATTTACAATATTACAAGACTAAACATAGCCAATTCAAAATTATGATCCCTATCGTTATAGGACCCTAACAGAGTCTATTCCACAACACACATAATTTCAACAAAAATAAATTTTACCTTCATTATCCACCATAAGCACTATCAAAAACTATTTGCATCTATGTCTTCGCTTGTGCTTTCTTCACATCATCATCATCATTATCATCATCCTAAGTTTTCTTGACTTACCCCTAACTATTCTTTGGGTTTTGTTGGCTTACCTTGAACCATGCTTCTTAGGCACCTATATCAGACCCCCAAGGAACAAACACTCTATAGGAATAAATGCTCATATGTTCCCTGTCACTTGCAAACTCGTGTTTATTCTTTATAATGTTCACATGGTTTCATCTTACGAGGAACAACACATCAATTGGTTTTGGATGACCACAAACCATCACACCAAGTGGTTTCAAGCCCAAACAAAGTTTCTTTTCTCATGCCATTTCTATCTCACCAAAAGCCTACACTACAATATGGTTTTAATATTACCAAGAACTTCATGAAGGTGTACATTTCATCATACATATTACATTTGAATCAGGTACATACAATTCTCGCACTCTATCCATGGAGTCTGATACCAAGTACATAATCAAATATTATCGTAGGACTAGTACATGAACCCAAAACACAATACTATGATCATTTTCAATTTTCAATTAACAACATTGTTAGTCTCTTCTTGTATACTTCTACTTAATGGAAGAAGAACTCTTCCTTTTTGCAAGGGATACATTATGAGGATCCAAAATCGTGATAGGAAGAGAAGAGGAGAAGAGTTGACTAATAAAGCTTACAATGATGTTGGAGAGGATTCTTGTTCAATTGGATTTCTCAAATATTCAATTTGGCTTCATAAAGTGCTAATTTCATCTTGAATTCCCTGTATTTACTGTCTATGAGCTACTTAAATATCCATGTTGGAAGACCATTGGGGCTCCATTTAAGTCTGGTGTAGTTGTTGTTGAGCCACTTCATTTTATAATTCTTTTTCTTTTGCAAAGTGTAGGAATTGTTAACCTATTCCCCAATTAATTGAATTCCTTGTTATTTCCATATTTGAGTCTTCTTTGTTTGTGTTGCACTCAAAGTTACTTGCAAACAATAGAAAGAGTGATTACATCAAGAGTATATTGTGTTGACAATGTAAAGACTAGATTAGGCTAATTCATGGTGGCTTTTGACTCGAATGGTTAGAAATTCACCCAATGAATACCATGGGAGAAGGGGCTTATTATAAAATTGAATTATAAATATTTTTCCCATTTAAAATAAAGGTGTAGCCTAGTTTGGAAGAACAAAATTGACTAATAAATTTTATTACTTTACCTTAATACTTGAAAAAAATGATAACCTTACACCAAAAAAAAATTATTATAACATGGTTTAAGGAAAGACAATAATTATAATATTTAAGTTATGTGAGATGGAAAATGATATAAATAACTCTAAATTATGCCTAAGTCATCTACAAACTTCTATTTATTAAAGTAACACATCGACACTTCTATTTATTAAGGTATCACATCGATGTGGTTGCTCATAATTATATAAAAATGCTAATTCAGTAACATAATTTTATTATCTTTATTTTTAAAATATATACACAAATTATGACAACCACATTTTAGGTTTAGAGCATGGAAAACATGATTTTGAAAAACCACTCAAACAATAAAGTAATGCATTCTTATATCCATGATCTAGAAAATATTTCTCACCTTAAGAGTCTTTTTATTATTATTAAAATAAAACCACTACCAATAAAATGAAATTACTAGCAGAACTTTCCAGGCTTATTTTAAGAGTTTTAATTTTAACATGCATATATTTATTATTATTTGTTAAATTGCACTTTCATAAATCTTATAAAACTCTTTTGTATATTTATTCTCTTATTCAAGTTAAATATGATTTAAGTACATGTTTGTACAGCGATTCCACCAAACAAACAAAGAAAAAACACATATATATAAAATCATAAATATTTTTATAAAAAGTTGGGACATACAATTGATAATTGCGGCTAGGTCTCCATCCCTATATGTTGCAGCGTCAGGGATGACATCAATTCTTATCATGTCTTGGATTCTCATTGGCAGCGGGCGGAGCCCTAGCCGTTCAGTAAAAAGATGTCAGAGGTCTCCAGCTAAACGACAAAAGTGGAAATATCATCTAATGGCCCTCATCAATTTCTCAACTAAACACGATATTCAGCGCGTTTCTCGAGATGAATTGGCATTATCTCTGATATGAGAGGATGACTTTCTCATGAATTTATAGTTGAGAAAGCATTGTCAACCTCTGTAATCAATCTCGATTCATCTCGAATAAGAGATATGGTAGAATGTTAGACGAAGAAAGCCTTTTCTGTACATTTAATGGACTGTGATCATCAATATATGCGCTCATAACAATAGCTACGGATATGATTTACAAATTCATTAGTTATTAATTCATTATGGTTGAAAAATAAGATAGAGAGAAGTTTTTACTTTATATTCGTATTTATGGGATCTAATTTCCATGAAATATTTTAGAATATTTTTAATAGTAATCACAAATTAAAGGTTGAGATTTATATTAAAAGTAGTTATGCTATTTTTATATTTTTAATTAATAGTCTTTTAGAGCTTTTGAGATGATTCTATTCAATTTAGTTTGGACAATCTTGTCTCATCTATTTTTGCCTATATTTCTTGTTCAATTTGTGTCTCTTTTAGTGTTTCTACCTCTTTTTCTATCTTTTCTTCTAATTTTTCCTTTGATTCCTCTCATGTTTCTATCTCAACATCTTCCTCTGGCCTCACCTTAGTTTATTCTTTCGTCTTTGTCTCCTCTAGCTCTAATTGGTTCTCCAAGAAGGCTTCCTTGTCCATGTCAATCAAGTTAGTCGAGGAGACAAAGTTCTATAGGTTTTCCCAGGCATCTAGAACTATTAGTCTAATCAAACAGTGATGAGCTAGATAGTTATGTTTGTTAGAGTCAATCACAGCGGAAAACTTAATAAATTCACACATAGCAGACAGCATAAAATGAAGACAACAGATTTAACGTGGTTCACCCAACCAATCTCGGCTACATCCACCAAACAGAGGTATCGGCAATCTTATTCATCAACAGGAGATTACAACAGCAGATTTGCACATCTGCACTTCCTCTTCCACACACCTCACATCTCATATGTTTTGCCTCTACAGGCTTACAATTTATAGATGTAGAGAAGAAACTGAATCATAAATTCTATCACAACATAATAGGATAAAATATCTCCTCTTGCTGATTTGATGCCATCAGTTTTGGAACAAACCCATTGTTGGCATTATCTATGAGATTTTCTCCAAATTAACATACAAAAAATCTCAACAATCTCCACCTTGACAACAATTAGCCTGATACCTCGTTCTTGTTTTATTTTCATTTTCTCTGCAAGCCAAGAGAAGCCAAACACCATCGTAGCTTCTCTAATAAAATTGGTTTCTTGAACATGTGTTTCGGGGAAAATCACCCTAGAGGTTTGTTGGGTTTAAACCTCCACAGAGCAGGGCATGCTACTTAAGAAAGACTCACACAACCATACATGTTCATGAAAAACTAAATAGAGTAGATCGAGGAAGTTACCCGTAGGTCCTACGGTTGAAGCAGATCCCGCGGGGTCCAAACCCCCAGCAACCCTTCTTCCTTCTTAACCTGAAAGACAAGAAGAAACAAGCACGAAGAACCGGTTGTACAGCATATATCTACTCTAAATGTTAGTGAAATCCATATGAAACATTATATAAACCATAATGAATTCTTAAATAACAATATTCTCATATATGTAAGCAGACACTAACACGTATATTTCGGGAACAAGATGGTACTTCTGTATTATAAATAGCATGTACAAAAATAACAAGTGGAGAGATCACCTGAATCCTTCCACGATCTTCGAGCAGACCGTCGTCCGGATCCGTCCCACCCTTGCCTCGCTAAGATTCCTTCCAAACTGGTGCATACGAGATGACATATAAAGAGATGAGCATCTCCAGGAAACAAGGGTTTCCTGTAATGAACTGGGAAGTGCAGGAGGCACGGGAATTCATACTTGGATAGGGAATACCAACAGAGTATAATATCAATAATTTCTCTCTCTCCCTTAGGCCATGCACATGAGGGGCTTTTATACTCCCTCAAAGTAGTTTCAACAGTTGGAAATAGTTGGCCACGTGCTGGGGTAGTTGAACTACCAGAGTAACCATCAACCCAGCGTGAAAATAGGGAATTTTTATATATTTTTTAATGATTTTAATGGCATACGCGGGAAAGTGCATGTGGACTCGCGTATACATGCGGAAAAGTCTGGGCATAACCACATATGGGGATTTTTACACTGTTTTTTAGTGAATTTGTCCAAGTCTATAGGAATGGGTGCCCAAAGCCATAAAAGCAATCATGAATCATATGAAGGTGAGAAATGATGCTATAACAGGACCAGGAGACTGAGGAGGAAAACTTGTTTCAACTTCGCTCAAATCAGGTAAAAAATAAGACCGATGATACAAATCATCCCACGGTCTATCTATACAAGTCATGGCTTCCAGGATGGCCTCTTCAGATGGAAGAGTGGTATCAAGGCAATCCTGGGAAGAAGAAGAACTAAGTGTCCAAGCCGGAGCCACATCTCCATCCAACTCTTCCGGTGACAGAGGAGTTTGGATGGATTCTGCAGAGTCAACAATTGATCTGAAAATGGAATGTACTTGTTTGAGGGTGCAAGGTATCCATTTCCCATAATTTCAAATTGAGCTATACACTCCAAGTGACCTCTGAAAATGTGAAAACTTCTTATTTCTTATACAGAGATAGACTATAGGGGCATTCACTGGACATGTCACCTCTAAAGAGAGGATGAGTTCCAGAGGCTACCTGGCCCTCTACAGGCTCTGCCTAAAGAAATAATGAAGTTAACACTTAGAAGTCTTTGACATACACATACTTGAAGTTTGAAGTCTTGCGGAATAAGACAAATAACTTTCTGTAGCTGAGTAGGTGATTATATGTGTATGCAAGTTATGTATATTTGCTGTTTAAACTTTATATCAGTTTTGTTTAGCATATCATCTTCAGCAAATAAAGACATCAAAATGATAAAGCAGTTCACCCCCTCCTCTGGGCTACATCTGCTGGACCAAGCCTCTCAAACTAGGCTTGTCCTCTTGTATTAAAAATGCTACAATGGCTAATACAAGAATAAGAGTGTCTCGAAAGACAGATCTGACTGTAAATACAGAATCAGAAGATAGGAATTAGCTGAACATGCTCTTTCCCAAACACTAAACAGTGAAATTGTACCTTGTATAGTACTTTTCCCCAATTTGCCCTAGTGGCCCTTTAGAATTGCATGGAGACTTTCGAGGTGAATATGACCTCAATTGGTTCTGAAACCTCTTCCATTAGACTCAGAATGTCGAAAATAGCAGAAACAGGCTTTTGAATCACCAAAAATGGATGAACATAGCCCCCAAACAGCTCCAACATTAAAATGGCCCTGGTGGCCTTGAAAGCTTCCCTGAAGCTAAACAGTGAGAAGAATTCCTCAAAAGGAAAAACGAGCTGTAGAAATGGATTCAGAATGCTGAAAAACTTCAGGAATGACCTTCGTTCCACATTCACTGGCTGCACAATATCCAATGCAGCTCCCAAACTGATTTGGCCCTGGTGACTCCTGGAACTTCCACGGAGAAAAATCACCTGCAAACGGCCTCAGATCGCTGTGAAACCTGTGCCAATGGCTTCAGAAGGTCGAAGAGACCCAAAATCAAAAAAAAAATTCGTCTTCAAAGGCCTCTCCTAGCAGAAGTTATGGTCTCTTTACTAAACTGCCTGTTTCCCCTTGAGAAACTCCACTAATTGTGGAAAGACTGGAGATAAGACTGCCAAATAAGCAGATGGCGCCAAAAATGGTTGAGTCCGCCAACTTAGTCCACGCGGTTTACGTTGGCATTAAAGTTATAGTTAACGTGTTCATATGGGTCAGAGTTGTGATAACGGTTGTATTAAAAACCAACGTTATATATTAATGAACCACCATATAATATATAACAACAACACCATATAATATATAACACGTAACAAAATTGTAACCGCCAATCTTGCAGAGCGCGCCAAGTTCGGGACCACATGGTTCCCGCTTGTGGTTTCATGGGAAGGGGGCTGGCCCCCTTTCGGGCCCCGCCCAAACAAATACGCGCCATAAATAAAAGTCCATTCACGCCATATAACAAGAAATACACTTTGGTCTGGCGGTAAAGTCCGTTGGTTAACATACATGTGGTCGGGGGTTCGAATCCGTCCGAGCCATAACAAAATTTTTGCAAATGCGCCATTTCAAATTCGGTCTTGGGGCCACGTGGCGGCCTCCGGGCTAGCCACGTGGCGCCCTTCCATTGGCTGCCAAATGGAATATTCCCCAGAATATTCTGCGGAATATTCCCCAGAATATTTTGCGGAATATTCCCAGAATATTCTACGGAATATTCTTTTTTTAATAAAATTTTCCACAAAGTCAAATTTGGCATTTTTTTATGGAAATTGAGAAATCTTCAAACTTGAATAACTTCTGCATACGGCGACCGTTTTTCAAACCGTTCGTGGCGCCGGAATCAGGAAGACGAGCTCTATCTGGTCATTCAGGTTCAAACTAGTTCTGAGCACCTTCATTTTTGACCATTTTACGACACTTGGTCCTGAGCTCCTGATCAACAATAGACTGATAAGAAATCTCAGCTGCAAAAATAGGAAATGCAATTCCACCCACTTGACCTTCCACTAATGTGGCAGTAGGGGAAGGTAAGGTCCAAGGGTTCGAAAAATAATGAGTTCTAAAGAACTCTCTTCGAAGAGGAGCCTTGGAGGATGAAATTGCATTAATATGAACCGTAGGAGGAGGAATATCGAAAGTACCCATCAAGGAAGAATACATTCCAACTCCTAAATTCTCAACAAGTGCCTTAGTATTATCCAACTTAGGAACAGATGAGTCAGTAGACGCATTCCGGTCTACAGGAGGACAGTCCAGTTGATCCACTGTAACAATCCTCCCTTCGTGGGGGAAACATATAATTCGAAATAATGAGGATGCAATGGCATCCATCTCATAAATCCAATTTCTCCCCAACAGAAGGTTGTAGTCCAAGTTTGCATCCACTACCTCAACCTTTATATTGACAGTTTTGCCCCCAACACAGATGGGCAAAGCTGGGACAATACCATGGGGTCTGTGAGAATGACCATCGAACGCAGTAAGAACAGTGCTAGATGGAACAGCTTTGGGAGATCCAAGTGTCTTCCAGCATGCGAGAGACATCACGCACGTGGAAGCACCCTCATCAACAACCGTTCGAAAGATATTGCACTTCCGATACAACGATTTAATATGAAAAGCCATGTGATGAGGAAGTCTCTTCTTAAAATTAGTCATATCAAAAGTAATCAGAAGAGAATTTTTCGGATCAATAGCCCCAATGGCAATGAGCAAAGCACTGCGCTGAGCCGGACAAGACTGGAGTACCTCTAAAGCTGACATAGCACAAGGACTCTGTGCCAGATCTTCTACAATCGAGTAGTTCTGGGCAGCCCTCGCATTTGGATTAATCGTTGATCGCTTAGAAGATGCTTTGGGCATCCGAGGCATAGACTCGACAGTAGGCTTCGTGATGTGAAGCGGCTCAGTAGCATCAGGGACTTCCTTAGATTTTGAAGACTCTTCTCCGCCATAATCGCAGGATCTCGTAGCGATATCCGCGTGAGCACTCATCATGAAAATGTTCGATGGAATTTCCCCTTCCTGGGTGCCCCCAAAGGAAGCCCCAGGATTTTGGTTCGCGCCAACAACTAATTGTTGCCCTTGGGGAAAAGGGTTTGTTAACACAGCCTGGGAACTAGAAGAACCCTGCTGGGCTAACAAGCGCTGCGCATCCTGAATTTGAGGGCAAAGGTGTGTGAGATGGTCTCCAGTACACAACTTGCATGGAAACTTCACTTTCTTTTTCTCCTTTGAACCCTCACCAACATGCTCGTTGGTTTTATTCGCATTACCCTTCCTGTTCTTGCCCTTCTTCTTGTTATTTCGTCCCTTCTTCTTCCCATCGAATTGTTGATTTCCTTTGGGATCAAAATCTTGGACAACATTTATGGACAAAGACTGGGAAGGCGATGACTCAGTAGACACAGCCTGACCAGAAGGAGCAGATTGTAAAGACAACTGCTGCAATTGAGTAAGCAGGCTGGCTGCACTACTATTGATCGATCCAACCAGTCCGTCGCCATGAGGACCGGGCTTAGTTTTAGATAAATCTAATTTGGAGCGAGGAGCATTGGGCAGATATTTGTGGAGGACCCCAGACTGAGAATAGATCAGTTCTAGCTGCTGGGCCCTAAAAATGGCCTGCTCCTCGGAAAATACCCCAGAAAGGGATACATATTTTGAAATATCTGACTGTAGGGATTTCAAAAACCATTCCAAAAGGAATTCACCTGGAATATGAGCTTTAATCAGCCTCTTCCTTCTCCTCCATTCTTGAATGTGATCAGAAATGTGGGTTGCTTCATCCTGCTTAAAATTGGCTAGGAGTTCAGTCCCAGCGTCATATCAGACAGGCAACTGAAAATGGTTCAGAAATGTAACAGCCAGTTCTCCAAATGTAGCAAAACTGCCCCCAGTTAGCTCAATATACCATTTGGCATCGTTTCCAGTTAGGGTGCGTTGAAATAATCTCAACCTAATCGAATCATCGATCAGGGAGTTCGAAGAACACCATAAATGGAAAGTAGTGATGTGGTCAGCCGAATCTTCTCCATTCTTACCTTCAAACTTTGGAATGTCTGAAGGAAGTTTGGTGGGAACCGGAGGCCACCCCGGACCATAACGAATCAGATCATTAGTCAACTTCGACAGATCTGGCAAGTTTAACGTTGCCAGAAAAGGTAAGTGAGGCGGAGCCTGAGGATTCCATCCTTGATGGGATGGATTCCAAACATTCTGAAAATAATACCCTAGATTTGATGAGGCACCAGGTTGCCAAAAAGGACTCGTAGAAAAAGGAGAAGAACCTCCTCCCAACGCAGAGTTACCAAAGCCCAGACCAGTTCCCCCCGCTGAAGTATGAAATGAAGAGGAAAGCCCCTGATAGGGGTTCCAAGCATTAGAAAGAGGAGAAAAGGTCTGATAAGCACTCGACGAAGGGAAAGAAGTATTCCCTTGGTGACCAGCGTAAAACTGATTCCCTGCCCCCGCTGTAGTGAACACAGGGTTCCACCCTGTAAAAGTAGTCGAACTTTGCCCCCCAGACCAAGGGTTGAAACTCTGGGTCTGAGAAGTAAATGGAAAGGACCCTAAAGAAGGATTGGAACTAGGAATGTGCCCAGTTCGAAAGGGGAAACCCTGAAAAGAAGCTGATCCACTAGCCATGGAAGACATGGGTGTAGATCCAGCTGCAGCAGCGGAAAAGGAAAAAGAGGGATTCCCACTAGTGGGCATCCCTGAACAGAAGGGACCAGAATGAGAAGCATGTGCTTAGGTGAAACCAGAGCCAAACACAGCAGCACTAGAAGTAATCGAAGATAAAGCAATAGTGCCTCCTCCTTCAACAGAAGCAGGAGTCTGAATGCCTGCAGCACTCACAGCAGAAGCCGCGTTCCCAGTCGTGGCCATCGAAAGGTATGAATGATACGGAAGATCTTCCAGTCTCTCTGACTTAGGTCCGATGTATTGAACAACGAACGGATAATCAGGAGGAAGAGGAGATGGACCTGACGCAGGAGGTTCAGGTACTTCTTCAATTTGAAAATCTTCTTCCTGAGGAAATAAAACTCGCGAGGTGAGCGGAACGCTCCTCTCGGAACCGACACCAGAATCAGCTATGAAACCTTCAGACCTTTGTGGAGGATCTCTCTCCACTGCGTCAGACGCCACAGGGTGGTAACCACCTACTAAATCACTCCTACGCCTTCTCGAAGAAGGCTCTGGACTCTCGGGAGATAACCCCCGAATTCTCCTCGATCGACGAGGCGCTTGATCAGCCACTTTTATAGATTTTAAATTAGACTAAAAAAAGTGAAAAGCTAGGCAAGCTAGGAGCAAAGAGCACTCACTATAAGAAAAATCCCTGAGATACAATCAAGCAAACAGCCTCCAAGTATTTCCGCTCCGGGTGATGAGGACCGGACACCAAAATACAGGAAAGCGAAATATAGGACCTCCCGAAAGCAGTCTGGGATGATTAGGGCCCAGAACAACTAGTGAAGGTATCAGAAACAGTTACGCCGACCTCCTAACGACAGCCTTTGCCGGCTCAAGCACCCAAGCTTCGCAAGGGCACCCCCTAGAAGTACTGCTGAAAGTGATGCGACATCTGCCTCAGGTACCACGGGTATTCCCCCCCGCAGTCACTTGTGTGGAACCTAGGAGTGGCAACTATGGGCACCAATCCGTATCAGAAGCCGGGCGGAACGGTCTTGAGGTCAGATTTAGCTAATCAGAGAGGGGGTATCCCTCTTCTCAGCCTTCACTTCCCCTCGCGCTTGACTCTCTGGAGGAGAGCTTTCCCGGTCCACCTAACAGAGTTGGATTTCGCTCAATTAATCAACTTCTATGTTTTGTTTGAGCGGCCTTGGAGAGTTAACTCTCCACTCACCTAATCCAAGGCCGTACAACCTAGCTAGTTGGTGTATGACACTTAGAAAACTTGCTAGTTGATTTTAAATTATATCGCTTATTTTAATGGGCTGTTATGTTAAGTCAAAGGGATGCGGAAATGAAACTTATGATGTTTTGACGCAGAAATAAATTAATAAAAACCAAACTACATGCAAATGCAGTTATTGTCTTTCGATGAAAAGCAACTTCTACACGGGTTCTACGAGATTAAAAATTGTATTTTTTTCTTTTAAGATAGCAAAATCACACTCACAAAAACTACGAAAATGACTAAATGCTTAAGTGCATCTGATGCAAATCACTACAAGCATGCAAATTCTAAGATGCAAAATCTCCTAAAGCAGAGTGAAATTTCCCAAAAGATCCTTTAGTTTTAACTCTTTTTGGTTGTCTAGAAAGCTAGTTCCCGAAGTCAAGAACTTTTAATATGAAGACACCAAAACGCTCAACAACAAGAGGAAGAAATCACTGACAACTCCTTTCCAAAATCAAGCCAAAATCCAAAGGCAAGAAACCTCAACAAAGCTTCAAAAGACACAAAGAAACGAAAACAAAAATGCAAAAACAAAAGCAAACAACAAAGCAAAATGTTTTTTGAGCTTTTGAGTTTTATAAAAGAATTCGAAAAGACCAAGTGAAACTATAAAATCCCAAGCCAATCAACACTGAATTCCAAGCAAAAACTTCAAAAATGCTCCAAATCTTATAAGGCTAACTAGTAGCAAGATCAATATGAGCAAAAGAAGACAAGAAAACTCAGCTACTCAGCCTAGAAGAATAGTGCAACCTTGTCGCAAAAAAAAACTCCAAAGAACCAAGAAAGACTCTTCAAAAGCTGCAACAAGACCTAGCCAACTGAACTCAATAAAACAAATCAAGAAATGAGAAAAAATCGTAGTGCAAAGCGAACCACAAAGATAGGAAAGAGTAAATGAGCAGAAGCTCTCTGTTCTGATAAAGTAGAACAGCCAAGAATCCCCAGAAAGAGATCTTGGTACTCGAACCAGGAGTGCCAGCACCAGAAACAACACTTTGCCAAAAAGACTAGTTTTCAATCAAACGAAAGAGAGAAAAGACCAAAGACCACTTTCTTCACAATCCAGAGGGTACAAAGACACTGCAGGAACAGGTCTCCACATATAGAAAGGACTAAAAAGTCAAGGAATCCAAAATTTTAAAATCTGCCTAGGTATACGCTACTTCACAGTTTAGCAACAAGCGTGCATACGCAACTATGCTAAAGGAAACACGCATATACGCGACTCCCTTTAGACAAAATTGCGTGTATACGCGACTGTGTGCAGACAAAAGCACGTATATAAAGGTAAATAGTGAAAAAACAAAAAGGATCAAGCCTGGGTAAGAAACAAGGACTTCAGTCTGACTGAGAAAGAGTAAACTGGACTGCAAATGAAAGTTAAAACTGTTGGAAACCTATCAAACAGTTGAAACCACCCAACAGGGGAATCACAAGAATGCGATCCCCATTGGAGTCACCAGTTCTGTTTCGGGGAAAATCACCCTAGAGGTTTGTTGGGTTTAAACCTCCACAGAGCAGGGCATGCTACTTAAGAAGGACTCACACAACCATACATGTTCATGAAAAACTAAATAGAGTAGATCGAGGAAGTTACCCGTAGGTCCTACGGTTGAAGCAGATCCCGCGGGGTCCAAACCCCCAGCAACCCTTCTTCCTTCTTAACCTGAAAGATAATAAGAAACAAGCACGAAGAACTGGTTGTACAGCATATATCTACTCTAAATGTTAATGAAATCCATATGAAACATTAGATAAACCATAACAAATGCTTAAATAACAATATTCTCATGTCTACAAGTAGACACTAACATGTATATTTCGGGAACAAGATGGTACTTCTGTATTATAAATAGCATGCACAGAAATAACGAGTGGAGAGATCACCTAAATCCTTCCACGATCTTTGAGCAGACCGTCGTCTGGATCCGTCTCACCCTTGCCTCGCTAAGATTCCTTCCAAACTGGTCCATACGAGATGACATATAAAGAGATAAGCATCTCCAGGAAACAAAGGTTTCCTGTAATGAACAGGGAAGTGCAGGAGGCACGTGAATTCAGACTTGGATAGGGAATACCAACAGAGTATAATATCAATAATTTCTCTCTCTCCCTTAGGCCATGCACATGAGGGGCTTTTATACTCCCTCAAAGTAGTTTCAAAAGTTGGAAACAGTTGGCCACGTGCTGGGGTGGTTGAACTACTAGAGTAACCATCAACCCAACGCGAAAATAGGGAATTTTTATATACTTTTTAATGATTTTAATGGCATACGCGGGAAAGTGCATGTGGACTCGCGTATACACGCGGAAAAGTCTGGGCATAACCGCGTATGGGGATTTTTACACTGTTTTTTAGTGAATTTGTCCAAGTCTGTAGGAATAGGTGCCCAAAGCCATAAAAGCAATCATGAATCATATGAAGGTGAGAAATGATGCTATAACAACATGTCTGCACAGTTTTCCTTTGTATGCACTTTTTCAAGAGAGACTCCCCGTTCAGTGATAACCTGTCTTACAAAATGGTACTTTATAGGTATATGCTTTGATTTACTATGATAGGCTGGATTTTTAGCCAAGTTAATTGCACTTTGACTATCACAAAATAACTTTATGTTGTCCTGCAACCTACCAAACTCACCAAACAAACCTTTCAACCAAACCGCTTCTTTGCAAGCATGTGAAGCAACTATGTATTTTGCTTCTGTAGTGGATAAAGAAACAATTTTTTGTAGCTTTGACATCCAGCTAATAGCTCCACCTGCAAGAGTAAAGACATATCCTGAAGTTGACCTTCTCTTATCCAAATCACCTGCAAAATCGGAATCAACATATCCACAAATAAATTCACTACTTCTGTCATAAGTGATATAATAATCACTTGTGCCTCTGAAATACCGAAGCACCCATTTCACTGTTGCCCAGTGTTATTTCCCTGGATTTGCCATATACCTACTGACAACCCCAATTGCATGTGAAATATCTGGTCGTGTACAAACCATCGCATACATCAAAGTTCCTACTGCATTAGCATAAGGTATTCGAGACATATATTCCTTTTCTTCATTTGTGTTAGGACATAAAATTGAAGAAAGCTTAAAATGGGAAGCTAGAGGGACTGAAACTGGTTTCACATTGTTCATACCAAACCTTAAGAATAATTTCTTAATATACTTCTCTTGTGATAACCATAGCTTACCATTTCTCTTGTCTCTGAAAATCTCCATGCCCAAAATCTGTCTTGCTGCTCCTAGATCTTTCATATCAAGCGTCCTAGCCATATGAGCCTTTAACCTGTTGATCTCAGTTATGCTTTTGCTTGCTAAAAGCATATCGTCAACATACAACACTAAGATAATGAATATTCCATTACTTAATTTCTTAAAGTAAACACAATGATCATATTCACTTCTTATATAATTTTGGCTCATCATGAAAGAATCAAATTTCTTGTACCATTGTCTCGGCGACTGCTTTAGACCATACAATGATTTCTTGAGCCTGCAAAAAAATTTCTTGTTGCGATTTTTAACAAACCCTTCAGGTTGTTCCATATAAATCTCTTCATCTAGATCTCCATGTAAAAATGTAGTCTTAACATCTAGTTGTTGTAATTCTAAATCAAGTAAAGCAACTAATGCTAAGACAATCCGAATTGAAACAATTTTAACAACTGGTGAAAATATCTCATGAAAGTCAATTCCCGCTTTTTGAGAAAAACCTTTTGCGACCAGCCTTGCTTTGTACCTGTTAACTTTATCATCAACACCCCTTTTCAATTTGTAAACCCATTTTCATCCTACAATTTTTCTGTCTTTAGGAAGTTCTACCAGATCCCATGTGGCATTCTTGTCTAATGCCTTCATCTCATCCTTCATAGCTTCTTTCCACTTATCACTGTTAGAACCTTCTACAGCCTCCTTATCGCATAAAGGTTCATCATCATTAGCGGTTAAATCAACTGAAGTAACATAATCATCATACCTTTTAGGAGGATGTCTGATTCTCGTGGACCTCCTTAAATATGTTTCTGGTTCTTCCACAATTTGCTGATTATTATCTGTAGGAACTTCTTCATGATCTGCATCTGAAACTTGTTCATCTTTACTATCATTAGTATTTTAACTGGTTTCAAACTGAATATGTTGAAACTTAGGTACATTCTCCTGTTTCAATTTATTATCTACATCTGGATTATCAAGTGAAGATTCATTGAATTTAAGATCTCTGTTAATGATGATCTTGTGAGTAGTAGGATCCCACAACCTGTATCGCTTAATCCCATCACCATATCCAACAAAGACATATCTTTTTGATTTAGGATCTAACTTAGAATGCTGATGTTTCAGAATTAGAGCATATGCATCACAACCAAAAACTTTCAGTTTAGAATAATCATAAGGATGACCTTTCCATACCTTTTGAGAAATTTTGCACCCTATTGCAGTTGATGGTGATCGATTTATCAAATAGCAAGCCATAGATACTGCTTCTATCCATAATTCCTTCTACAAATTTGCGTTACTTAACATACTTCTTGCTCTTTCTAAGAGAGTCGTGTTCATGCGTTCAACAAATCCATTTTGCTGAGGAGTATAAGCAGTAGTTCTATGTCTTTCGATCTCAGCTTCCTTGCAATAATTATCAAATTCCTTTGAAGTAAATTCACCACCATTTTCAGTTCTTAAACATTTAATGGTTTTTCCTGTGATGTTTTCTACTAATGCTCTAAACTGCTTGAAAAATGTGAATACATCAGAATTTCTTTTTAACATGTAGACCCATACTTTTCTTGATAAATCATCTATAAAAGATACAAAATATGATGATCCTCCATATGAGGTTGTAGGAGATGGACCCCAAACATCAGAATGGATATAATCAAGGATTCCCTTACTAGTATGTTTTCCAGTTTTAAATTTCTGCTTGCTTTGTTTCGCATATATACAATGTTTGGAGAAATCTAACTTAGAAAATTTTAAACTAGGAAGTAACATACGATCAGATAAAATTTTTAATCCTCTTTCACTCATATGGCCCAACCGTTGATGCCATAGCTGAATAGAATCACTATCGTTTTCAAATACAGTAGAAGCATGATCTGACTATGTTCTTCCTTCTAATTGAAAAATATTTCCAACCTTCTTTGCTTTCATTACTAATAGGATTCCTTTGTAAATTTTCATTACTCCACCTTGAATAAAAGTTTTATATCCATTTGTGTCTAACACTCCTAGAGAAATAAGATTTTTCCTGAGTTCAGGCACATGTCTTACATCAGTTAAGATTTTATTTGTCCCATCAAACATTTTAATCTGGATGCTTCCAATTTCCACAACATTACATGAGAAATCATTACCCATGTAAACAACTCCATCATTGATTGATTTATAAGATTTAAACCACTCTTTATGAATGAACATGTGATTGGACGCACCAGAATCTAATAGCCAATTTTGATCATGATTTAACAAATTAACTGATAGAACTTCATCACTTATACCTAAACCGGATGCCGAACCTGAACCTGTATCTATTATGTTTGCTTCTTTACTTTCTTTTGAAGAGTCTCCTTCAAATGTTTGTTGCCTCTTCCAACAGTCCTTCAAGTGTCCCGATTTTTCGTAAAACCAACATTTTAGCTTACTCTTCGTCCCTTTTGATTTTGACCGAGAGTTGTTCTTCTGACTGAAGCGTTTTTCTTTAGATCAACCTCTAACCATCATTGACAGAATAACAAGGCTAGTTCCAAACAAAACTCCTATGCATAAAAATGCCAAAATGTACTTGATATAGTAGAGAGAGATCAAGAAAAGATTTCCTTCAAAATCAAGCCAAGAACCAATGACTAGAAAGCAACGAAAAAGCTTCAAAAGTTATGATGAAACCATAAAAACAAACTGAAAGCAAAAGCTACGAAAAAAAAATGTTATTTGGGCTTTTCACGTATAATGGAAAGAAAAATATTTCAAGAAGACAAGCATAAACTACCCAAGAACCGGAATCAAACAAAACGAGTCTCAACAAGGCTTCAAAGTGCTCAAGCCAACTATGCTACTTTCATAGTAGGACTCAAATGAGCAAAAAGAAGCACAAAACTCAAATAATTGATTCGGTACAATAGCACAATCTTTCAGCGAGCAACAACTCAAAAAACCAAAAAGAGATTCTTCAAGATTTGTAACAAGACAAGTCCAAGAAATCAAGAAAGCGAAGATAGGCCAAGATGGAAAAAGCCAAAAGTGAAGTAATGCATAGGGCCAAGAAGAGCAAGCAAACAGAGGCTCACTATTTTGAATGACTAGAACAACGAAGAACTTCAGGAAAAGATCTTGGTGCTTTAGCCGCAATTGCAATCACACAAAACAAGAAATTTACCAAATGGCTAGGTTTTCATAAAAACAAGAGAGAAATGGATATGTAATCACCATAAACATAGTCCAGAAACCTTAAAGACTCCACAGGAATGGTTCACCACAGGCAGAAAAGACTACAGAGGCCGGAAACTCAAATTTTCAAATTTTTCTAGGCATATGCGATTTTCCAGTGTGCAACATGCATGTATACGCGATTGTAACCAAGGAAACTCGTGTATACGCATGTCCCTTTGGAAAATACAGGAGGTATACCCAACTGTGCAGAGACTAAGTTGTGTATGGAAACAAAGATATTAAAAAATAAAAAATTCAATCCTGATCAAGGGACGAGGTCTTCTGTCTGATTGAAAAAAACTTACTAGACTATAAAAATTGATTAACCTGTCAGGGAAGCTACAAGACAGATAAAACAACCCAAACTAGGAATTACACAGATGTAATCCCTAGTGGAGTCCCCATTTCTGTTGCAGGTAATGTTACCCTAAGGTCTTGGGTTGATAAACCTTCACAGATCATGGGCATGTCATTACAAGAAAGACTCACTTAACCAACTTCTATGCTTAAAACTAGAAACTACAGGTTGTAGACCTTGCCTGGATACCCTTCGGTTGTAGTAGATCCCACGGGGTGCAAACCCCCTGCAACTCTTTTTTCTCTGAAATCTGTAAACCAACAAAGAACAAGCACAAAATTCTAGTTGTATAGCATATATATATTCTAGATGTGTTGAGAATGCAGCAAGATGATGGAGCTTAGTGAAATGAAGTCGCCTTCACTAAGTGGGCCCACAGGCAAATTCTGGCGCAAAGTCTATTTTTAGACATATGGAGCATGGTCCGGGGATTCCAGTATGAGATTCTTGGAGCATTGGTCATGTTGGTAAAAATAGATGGGACTCTATTTTTGTGACCTATAGGTCGAGGAGGTCGAAGTCTATTTTTAGACTGCCTCTCCTAAAAATAGGGAAGTCAAATATTATTTACCCTTAATAATATTTGGACTCTAAACAACGCTTTACTCTCTTGGAGCCGCCCGAGCCACAAGTGGCCTGCGACCGACAGAGGAATCACGTGGTTCCCAGGGGTTTGATGGCATCATGCATGGTTGACTTTAGTTAGGACTTCAGTGGCAGAAGTTTGGTGGAGTTAATGAGACAGCTAGTGGAGTTGTGTTCTGTTTATTTTAGTTGAACTAGTTGAGATTAGTTTAACTAGATAATCAATTAGTTATGAGTGGAGTGAATTAAATATTATTTAATTCATTAATTAATAACTCATTATTCAACTCAAGAACACATCAGTTCACTACAGTGCATGATCAGTTCAGTGGAGACCAGTGAAAGAGGTAGATGAAAGGGTGGAGTTAGCTATCAGTGGCGACATCAGTTGTGTATGAGATTTGCACCACACTTGGAGGAATTTCCCATGATGATTGCGCTGTCAAGCCAAGGAGATTCGAACCTTGGATCTCTATATAGACAGGCCATGATTGTGCAATAGAGGCAAGGCAATTAGTGGTGAGTTTTGAACCAGTAACCTGTTCAAAACCAAGCTAGTTTGTGTGTAACTTTATGAGAAAGTACTGAGTACTTGTGAGGAGTATTGTACTGAGTTTGTTATATGATTTCTCCATTATAATATACACAATAGCTGCGGGGTTTTCAGCTATAAGCTTTCCCCATACATACTGTGTTAATGTGTATGATGATTTGATGTGTTATCGCTTGATTTTATTTCCACATGTTTGATGATCTGAGTGGAAGAGATTATGTGTTGCATATACATTCGAATTGTATGTGATCAGGATAGTCTCGGTGAATAATTAATCATTATTCAGTAAATTTATACATGGTATCGGAGCTATTGAAGCAGAGATTGATCATCACAGTGATTACAAACTTATTTCGGTAGACAGAGTCTGCATGCGGGCCAGGTAGCCTCCGGATTCATCTTTCTTCGAAAAGTGAAAGGTCTGGTAAATGCCCCTTGCAGTCAATCTCTGTGCTAGAAATAATTTGTTCTCACAGATCTAGAGCGGTTGAGCTTTGAAGTGGAATTCAAAATTTTGCAGCAGTTTTGTTTTCTTGGTGCCGGTGTTGAAAATGTCTTTCAACGGTTTGCGACTCGAATATGCTCTTGAAGGCAGTTCGAATTATGTTGCATGGAAGGATCGCATGGAAGCAGTATTAGAAGATAATGGTCTCAAGGAGTTCATAGATACGGATGTCCAAAAGCCCACTGATCCTGCTGAAGTCGATGCATGGCAAAAGAAGATGGCGAAGTGTCGAAGGATCCTGTTGGAGGGCGTCAAGGATCATATTGTATCCACCCTGCATGGAAAGGCTACTCCATATTTAATGTGGAAAGCTTTGACGGATCTATTCCAGAGTAAGAGCGACCAAAGGAAGCTGG